>NW_021025278.1:1330-26612 GCF_004153795.1 Camellia sinensis | reverse complement strand
CATCATACTAATTGCATTGTATTTCAATTCCGAGTTGAATACATGTTAAGTGTTGCATTTCACATGCCATTGTAGAATAGCCGAGCCTATTTTAGTTGCATTTTGCATGTGTTGCATTAGCCATCTTAACATGAACTAGGATCATGCATGATTCCTAACTAGTTTATTGTTTTGGCTCGAAGTACTAGATAAGCTTTTTATGCTTTAGCATCTTGCATGCATGTGAGTGTTAACATGACCGCATGCTTGCCATGAGGCTAATTGCTTATATGATATAACTGCTTGAATGCCCGTGGGTGAAGGTTGGATTACTTGAATTGGGATAATTCGTCGAAACTCGGGTTTTAGCCTACTTGCGAGTAGCAAACCTCAAGCCATTTTCCAAACAAAACGAATATGCGATGCTTTGTTCCAAATTAGGCGATCTAGTCTATACTTGTGTGTTGTGCGCATCACATAGTAAATTCTAGCTAATTAATTGGAATACGAACACATATGTTTTCAAAACTCGATATCATGCTTAGTACAGGCCGATCTTCAGATCGGGCGAGCGGGGGTGCTCATAGCTAACCTTCCCCAATCGTACCCAAGTTCCCGAGCCGAGGCAACTTTGGTGATGACGGACATGTGGCCTTAGGCAACGAGTCAAGGTTTCCTAAATTTCTCAAAAATAAAACATTTAGGTGGCGACTCTGTATCAAGCAAAGCAGTCCATGTTTGGCACTTCTTTCTAAAAATTTGTTTTTCAAAACTATTTGCCGGATTTGGACCTTTTGGTGATTTATCAATCTCACATCGTACATTGTGAGATCAGATTAAGAACCGTGACAATTTGAGTCTGAACTGTAGTGAGCCCCAAATGAACAAAACAGGATTCCCTCCCGAGACGTTCGGGGACGTCTACACGTTGGTGGAGTTTTTGTAGAATAATTGTTACCATTCGAGTATTAAAATGGCACCCTATGAAGCTCTGTATGGAAGACCTTGTCGTTCCCCCATGTGTTGGACCGAAGTTGGGGATAGATCGTTGATAGGGCTTGAAATTGTGCAGTTGACAACTGAGAAGGTTAAGATTATCCAGGAAAGATTGAAAACGGCTCAAAGCAGATAGAAGAGCTCTGCGGATAACCGACGAAGGAATTTGGAATTTGAAGTGCATAGTCATGTGTTCGTGAAAGTCACCCCAATGAAAGGACATCTGAGATTCGGAAAAAGGGGTAAGTTAACACCCCGATATGTTGGTCCCTTCCAAATTTTGGAAAAAGTGGGTCCAGTAGCTTACCGAGTTGCCCTTCCGCCAAATATGAGTCAAGTCCATAACGTGTTCCATGTTTCTATGCTTCGAGGATACCTTCCGGACCCGTCACATGTTTTAGATTATCACCAAATTGTGTTAGATGACAAGTTAACTTATGTGGAAAAACCAATTCGAATTCTGGACCGACAAGTGAAGCAATTACGAAATCGAGAGATCCCAATGGTAAAAGTTGAATGGCAAGAACATTACGCAACCGAAGCAACTTGGGAAAAAGAAGAGGAGATGCAACACCAATATCCACATCTGTTCTGATCTTGAGGTAAAACAAGTTTGAGGGACCAAACTTATTTAAGGGGCAGAGAGTGTAATAACCCGACCCTCATATCTGTTTCTGGTATATTTTTTGTCCTTTATTCTGTGAACTTAATTGCTTACTGTGAAATTTTATTTGAAATGAGGTTTAATTAAGCAAAACATATGAATATGGGTTCCTATCTGCTTAATAAGGAAGTATCTATCACAATTAAAATGTTTAAATCAGAAATTAAGAGCCCTAGAGGCTTGATAATCTAAAATTGATTGTAAGCATTTCTGTGAAATTTCAATTTGGGATGATTAAACGATTGATTTTCGTCCTCATTCACATTTATATATATATACATGGTTCCCTAGGCTTTTGACTTAGAATCAAAACCTCAAATATCCTGAGAAGGTTAGGAAGGGAATTAGGGAAAGGAGGAGAAGTCCTACCCGTAAGAGATTGAAGAATTAAGAGAGAGTGTTTGAGGTTGTAAGCTCAAGGTATGGAGGTTTACTTTGATTAACTTCCTTCTTGCATATGGATGAGGAGATTCCATGAGTATTCATGCAAATTAATGCTTGTGTGTGTGTGTTTGTGTGTGTGTGTGTTATGGCACCTAAAGAGTTGAATAAATGTCTTTCATCATGTTGTAGGTTGTGTTAATTTGAACCATGTAAAGGAAGTTCTATTTCATCTTTTCTTGGCATGCTTGAGCTCAATTGTTGACAAATGGCTAAGTGTGTCCACGTCTAAGTGTGTGTTAAGATGGAAATATTAGGGAATTAAATTGTGTTTATGAGCCTTAAGGATTGATTTATTTATGTGTTGTAAGTTCTATTAACATGAATTTTAAACCTATTTTGAGCCTTGTGAATGTTCACCAAGAATGGGATTTTGTATGAATTTTTTGGACTGCTTTTAGGCAAAATCGCCGCACGTGCGGGAGTCATGGCTGCACGTGCGGGAGCTTTGGCCGCACGTGCGAGAGCTTTGGCCGCACGTGCGGGAGTCATGGCCGCACGTGCGGGGAAATGGTGCAATTTTGGGCTTGAACACTGTCTAAAAAGCACGTACGGGGCATCACTGCCGTACGTGCAGGAGTATTTGCCGCACATGCGAGGCTCACAGCCGCACGTGTGGCCCATGTGGGAAAAAATGGTTTGCTCCATTTGACCTGTTTGACCCCCTAGGATGGTTGAAATTAATATTTGAAATTTTTAAAGTGGTTCTTAATTTACTGGAAATTAACGAATGAAATGTGAATTTAGGAAGAGCTGGAACTAATTTATGAGTTCAATGTATGTAGGACACACTCCGGGAGGAAGTAGCGATCCGCCACAACAGTGTGAGTAATGGTGCATTAAATGTACATTTATTTACCGTTAATGCTTACAGCTATTAACATTCTGTTTTTCGTAAGTCACTACCTTAACATGTATAATGGTTGGGAATCGGTGTGAATGTAAACGTTGAAGGAATTTGTGTGCGTCTGGATCACTCTGGAACTATTCCGTTCTGTAATTTCTGGGGCGATGGCCGTTCTATAATTTCTGGGTCGATGGTCGTTCTGTAATTTCTGGGCCGATTGTCGTTCTGTTATTTCTGGGCCTAAGGTCGTTCTGAAAGTGACATAGCATCGGATTAACCATATGAACTCTGCAGTTACATGCGCGTTACTATGTGTTATAATTCGAGTTGTGCATTGAACTGTTTAAATACTATTATTCACTGAGTTTAGCTCACTCTGTATTTTGTCTGATTCTGTAGGTAATCAACCGGGAGGTCAGTCCTAACACCGATACCCGTCTCCCTTTTGGCAACCTAAGTCTAGCCAGGCACTTGGAGAAACCCGTGCACTTTAGTGGAGTCTGGTTGGGCTTTTGGCTTGTACTCTAATTACCGACTAAGGTTGAAATGTAAATAATGTTTTGTTATACGCCCAATCTTGGGGCTGAATCTGTATGTCCGTATGTGCATAACAAATTTTCAGGTGCATGTTCTTGTACGGTTAATTACTAGATATACTGTTTGTGATCCTGGCATGTTAATAGTAGCTCAATGGATATGTTTTTATGTTATTTTATGATATTTGATGCTTCCGTTCAGGCCCCATATGTTATATATATCAGGTTAAACGTCCGTTTCCGAATGGGTCATGCCCAAACTTTTAGGGACGAGTTTGGGGGGTGACACTTATAGGAAGCATCACTATAGATCACAAATCCTTCAGTGCCAGATTGTAAAGCAGGAATCGGTGTTGTAGTTAACTTTGTTTTCAATTCCTGAAAGGCAGATTCCCGCTGTTTCGACCACTCAAATAGAACCCCTTTCTAAGTCAATTGGGTAAGTGGCACAACAATTTTGGAAAAATCTTTTACAAACCTCTGGTAGTACCCGGCTAAGCCCAAGAAACTACGCACCTCGGTCACATTAGTAGGGATTGGCCAATTCACAATTGCCTCAATCTTGTGTGGATCAACAGATACACCTTCCTTCATTATTACATGCCCCAAGAATCCCACCTCATGTAGCCAGAACTCACATTTCTTTAACTTCGCATACAGTTTCTTATCTCGGAGTGTCTGAAGAATTAGTCGGAGATGATTTTCATGAGCTTCCGTGTCTTTTGAATAAATAAGGATGTCGTCGATAAACACCACTACGTACTCATCCAAGTATGGCTTAAATACACGATTCATTAAATCCATAAATGCCGCTAGTGCATTGGTAACTCCAAAGGGCATAACTAAAAATTCATAATGGCCATATCGGGTTCGAAAAGCTGTGTTCTCAACATCATCAGCTTTAACCTTTAGTTGGTGATATCCAGACCGTAAATCAATTTTTGAAAAGACTTGTGCCCCTTGTAGCTGGTCAAACAGATCATCCATCCTAGGTAGTGGGTACTTATTCTTGATCGTCACTTTGTTAAGCTCTCTATAATCCACACATAATCGAAGTGTTCCATCTTTCTTTTTCACAAAAAGAACTGGTGCACCCCAAGGAGAAACACTCGGACGAATAAATCCTTTATCAAGTAAATCTTGCAACTGAACCTTCAACTCTTTTGTCTCAATTGGTGACATTCTATACGAAGTTTCAGAAATGGGTTGAGTTCCCGACACCACTTCAATTGTGAACTCAATTTCTCGGTCTATTAACTCCCTTGGTAACTCTTTCGAAAAAACATCCGGAAATTCACAAACAACTGGAATCATATCAGTACCCCCTTTCGTTGATTGCCTCTTCAGGACACTGAACAAATACACCTGACACCCTTTCTGTAACAGTTTACAGGCTTTCACTGTGAAAATTAGATAAGGTGGGGAAATCACTCCATGCCCTTTAAAAGTAAATTCTGACTGCCCCGGAGGGTGGAAACTGATTTGTTTGGCCGTACAATCAGTAGTCGCTTGATACTTATTTAACATGTCCATTCCTAGAATAATATCAAAGTGTGTCATGTCAAGAGGTAGCAGATTGGCATATACCCGGACATTCCCAGTTAAAAGTTCACAAGCTAAATAAATAGAAGTACAAACCATCGAATCCGCCAAAGGTGAAGACACACATAACACATAAGGTAATTGTTCCACAGATCTATTTAGGTTTTGAGCAAATATTTTTGACATAAAGGAGTGGGTGGAACCAGAATCAAACAACACATGAGCAGAATGACCGTGAACAATGAATGTACCTGACACCACAGTTGCAACGTTTTGCACATTGCCCGGAACCAACGCGAACACCCCTCCTTGTTTAGCGGTCTCCTTATTGTTAGCAGGCTTTGTAGTTGACTTTGTACTTGGAGCTGGTGTGAACCCTACCAAACTTGTAGTAGTTCTATTCCCATTTCGCTGATCTCTTTGAGGACAATCCCTTACCAGATGACCCATTTTACCACACTTGAAACATGCCCTAATCAACCGATGGCAAGTTCCCCGATGCTTCTTTCCACAATCTGAACAAATGGGAGCTGAGTCCCGAGTAGGGGTGGAAGCACTAGAAGTTCCTGAATTCTATTTCTTGTTCGGCGGAGTGGTTGACTGCTTTAATAATTGAGTATTCTATCTCTTTCCTTTCCACTCGGAAATCCAATTCTGAGCCGCAATATTTCCCTCCGCCATGACAGCTCTCTCAAACACATCAACATATGTAGGTAGCTTCAACACATTAATTCAATCAAGGATAGCATTCCGTAATCCCCCCTCGAACTTTCTCGCCTTCTTGTAATCCGTATCTACCATGTGAGGTGCAAACCGGGCTAGTTCTGCAAATTGTGCTTCATACTCCGCAACAGTCATGTTCCTTTGTCTAAGAGTCTCAAACTCAGTCACCTTTTTATCTCGCATACACTGCAGAAAATACTTGTCATAGAAGAGTTCCAGAAATCGAGTCTAGGTCAACTCTTGATGTTCAATTCTTGTAAGCATCCACCACCTACGAGCTTCGTCTTCTAGAGTGAAAGCAGCCAATTGTACCTTCTAAGCTTCTGTGCATGGAAACACCTGAAATAGCTTTTCCACACCCAATACCCATGCTTCAGCTTTCATCGGATCAATTCCCCCTTTAAATACTGGTGGCTTCATCTTCTTGAATTCCTTTGTAAGAGTCATAGTTTAGTCCTCAGCATGATAATCTTGCACCACAGGCGGAGGTACCCGTGGCGGTGGCGGTGGGGGTTGTGGTTGTGGTTGCTGCTGTTGTTGTTGTTGTCGTAAAGTTTCTGCCATTTCCATGATCATTCTTTCAATTCTGTCAAACCGTGCGGAGGTAGAATCCTCCAGATCTTCCATCCTTGTTCCCACCATGTTCTACATAACAATTAATTACAATATACACCAGAGATATACACATAAACATGAATAGTGATCATTTTAAAATACTTGTTAGCAGACATCACATATACAAATCACGTTGTTATCGATCATTTCACATACACCAAAAACGTCATACATGATGCCTAAATCTTTTCTAGACATCCTAAGGCTCAATGGATTCGTGTGTGAGACAGCAACTCATGCTCTGATACCACTTGTCACACCCTAAACCCCCCCTAGAAGTTTAGGCATGACCAACTCGCTAACAGTCGCCAAGACTCAATAATTATATAGTATGGTGTAGACGTCCCCGAACGTCCCGGGAGGGAATCCCGTTTTGTTCAATTTGGCTCACTACAGTTCGGACTCAAATTGTCACGGTTCTTAATCTGATCTCACAATGTGCGATGTGAGATTGATAAATCACCAAAGAGTCCAAATCCGGCAAATCATGTTGGAAAACAGATTTTTAGAAAGAAGTGCCAAACATGGACTGCTTTGCCAGATACAGAGTCGCCACATAAATGTTTTATTTTTGGGAAATTTAGGAAACTCTGACTTGTTGCCTAAGGCCACATGTCTGTCGTCAGCAAAGTTGCCTCGGCTCGAAAAATTGGGTACGATTGGGGAAGGTCAGCTATGAGCACCCCCGCTTGTCCGATCAAAGATCGGCCACTACTAAACATGATATCTCATTTTTGAAAACACATGCGTTCTTATTCCGATTAATTAGCTAGAATTACTATGTGATGCGCGCAGCAAAACATGTATAGACTAGATCGCCTAATTTGGAACAAAGCATCGCATATCCATTTGTTTGAAAATGATTTGAAGTTTGCTACTCGTAAGTAGGCCAAAACACGGATTTCAATGAATTATCCCAATTCAAGCAATCCACCCTTCACCCAGAGGCATTCAGGCTGTTATATCACGTAAGCAGATAGCCTCATGGTAAGCATGTTGTCATGGCAACACTCACACACAAGCAAGGATGCTAAAGCGTAAATGCTTACCTAGTACTCCCAGCCAAAATAGAAACTAGTTAGTAATTAAATGCATGATCCTAGTTCATGTTAAGATGGCTAATGCAACACATGCAAAATGCAACTAGAAATAGGCTCGACTATTCTAATATGTCATGTGAAATGCAACTTGATACATGTATTCGAAGTGGAATTGAAATACAATGCAGTTAGCATGATGCACCGAGCCCAGTGCATGCAATAAGAATGAATGTGTGCAAACATGCTATCATAAGTATGCTAATTGAAACGTGCCCTAAAACTAACCATTGTAAGCAGTTAAACAAAAGGGAGAAAGACGTGGGGTTGGAAGGCATGTATCACACACACGCACGCTTATTACACAATTTGCCCTCTCTCGGGGGGACCGAAAGAATAATACAAATTAACTAACTAATAAGCTAATTAATTATTACACAACACTTAACTAATTAAATGAATTAATTAAGCTAAGAAAGCAGTAAAGAGGCCTCAAGAAGAGGGATGAATGCATGCATGTTCGGTTTCGCTCAGAAATCCATTGCCATACTCATGCTGCCTCTGTTTACACTGCTCTGCACTTCTAAAAACTGCACAAGTCTCCAGGATGTTTCTGAACCACCTTCTGAGCACGGTGGAAGGTCACCGGCCAAAAGGCAAGGCCACCGGCCATGGGAAACTAGTCATTGACCATGTGTGAGGATCTCGGCCAACAATTCATAGCCGGCCGGCACTGAAGGTGGCCGACCGGCCATCTCTTTCTGCAGAATCCTATTTTGCTGCAGCAGAGGGCAAACAGAGCATGGCAATGCATTTTCAAAG
Organism: Camellia sinensis; assembly: GCF_004153795.1. NCBI lineage: Eukaryota > Viridiplantae > Streptophyta > Magnoliopsida > Ericales > Theaceae > Camellia > Camellia sinensis. The sequence continues at coordinate 18,410 of NW_021025278.1, read as the reverse complement.
CAATGTTTGCACAACCACCTTCCTTATCATGTTTAAGACTCAAAGGAGTATGGTTTTCGACCCTCGGACCATCAATCACGCATTTCAATGCATGATGGCCAAAGAAGCCAAGTGTGCAACTCAATATGGAACGAAATGCACAAAACACAGAAAGGGCCCCAACCTCTATCATGATTGATCAAGTGGCAAGAGATGCACACACAATGCAATGCAACCTAGGCAAGCAAGAAAGCATGCAAATAACTCAAGTGTGCAACAAATCTAATGCAACATGAGCATGTTAACATGCAATATGCAATAGGCATACAACTTAAACGTGTGGACATGTATAACATGCAACAACATGCAAAATGAAACGAGCATGCAACAACATGGTGAGATGGACTTACACTAACATGGGTAGCTCTCAAGCATGCCAAAATCAGTGGCCAAAATGTGTTGGGATGGTGGCTCGGAATGCACAAAGATGAAGCTCATGCAATGGTCCATAAATGAGGCATACAAGCACAACTCTCAAACGCATTTAAAGAGTGATAAATGCATGTGCATGACCATGAAACATGGACTGAAATTACACTACAAATGATGCCAAATCATTGAAATAGGCCAAGTAATGCATACCAAATGACTAAATACATAAAGCTTACAAGCAACATTGAACCAAAGCTATGCAAAACAAGTCATGGGTGACCAAGACAACCAAAATCAGACCTCAAGCATACCAAAACATGGATAAAATCTTCTTGAAGTCAAGCCGAAAGCATGCTAAAAGGACATTTCACAACATGACGCATGTTAGGCTATTTCATGGGATTGCATGGCAAGTGTATGGAGCATGCAAGGGCTAACCAAACCAAACCTAAACAAAGGTATGACATGATAAAAGTAAGCCTAAGAACATGCTGAAATGGACACAACATAGGCTAAAGTGAGATGCTACTTCAAGGAGCATACAAAGCTAGCGTGTGTAATTTACACTACAAGTGTATGAGGCATGCAAGGGCCAACCAAACCAAGCAAAAACTGATCTAAGGCATGTTAAAACTACACAAAAAATCTACTGAGATGGCCCAAAAACAAGCTAGAAACACATGCTCAAACATGAGGCATACAAGACTAGTTTGAAAAATTTACACTACAAGTGTATGAACCATGCATGGAATGACCAAGATAGGCAAAAATAGAGGCATATGAAAGAAAAATAACCACAAATACCAGCTAAGACATGGCCAACAAGAACTTAACAAAGGGGCTCACATATGAGGCAAATATGACAAGTATTGAAGACAACAAGGAGAGGGGATGGCCCTCTCCTTCTTAGGATCTCAAAACACCATCGCCACCATTGAAATCCCTCTGGATTTCAGTGGTGAGAAGGCCAATACAAGGTGGTCCCGAAGCTCACAAAAAAGGCACAAAAATGAGGCCAAACAAGGCCTAAGAGGGGGGAAACAACCCCAAACACAAAAGTGATCTTAAACAAACTTCAAAATCATGCAAAAATAGAACTTTTATCAGTTATACACTAAGCTCAAAACAGCATGCAAGATAGGCTAAAAGCTTGTGCAAAAATGGGGAATAAAGAGGGAAAAGAGATTACCCTTGAAGCTCAACAAGACCAGCAATTTCTTGGACCAAAAACCAGCTCTTAGAGACCTCTTAAGACCCTCCAAGAACCTTAGGTCAATGGTGGAGGTGTATGGCTATGAGGTGTGGTGCTAAAGGCCAAGAACAAACACTTTCTAAGCCTAAATTATAGAGACAACGAGAGATATATGCTTCTTGCCTTAAACAAATTTTTTGGAACCTCTCTAAAGGAGAGGGAGGCCCTCTCTTATAGAGAAACAAGAGGGTTCCAGCTTCTTGGAGAAGGTAAAGAGGTTCAAGCTTCTTCAAGAAGCTAAAGAGGTTCAAGCTTCTTCAAGAAACTAACAAGGTTCAAGCTTCTTGGAGAAGCTAAAAAGGTTTAAACTATTCATGCTTCCTCAAGAAACTAAAACAAAGGTTCAAAAGGTTCAAGCTTCCTCAAGAAGCTTAAAACAAGTGTTCAAACAGTTCAAGCTTCCTCAAGAAGCTAAAACAAAGGGTGCAAATCCTCCATACACGTGTATGGAGGACAGGGTCTATGCCACCTAGCACTAAATATCTGCATAAAGCAGATGAACAGGGTTCGGCCCGCAAAAAAGGCTGATCGACCAACACAAAGGGCCGGCCGACTAAATACAATGCCGACCAGCCAATACCTTTGGCCGGTAGCAAGAAAATAGGGCCGGTGGCCTCAAGCCATGGCCGGTGAGGTGTGGGGATGGCCAACAAGCCATTCCTTGCCCTTAGAAGCAAAAAAACAAGTGTTTGGTTCATGACCAAGCACAAAACAGATAAGTTGAGAGATCTTGAGGCGAGGCGCGTAGTCGAGACCTCCGAGAACTCAAAACGAACACAATCATGGATGATCATCGAGTGTTCAAACGATGACATCCAAGTCTTGAGAACGGTCAAAAATGGGGTTTCTACAGGTGCCCCTCTTTGATAGAACTCGAAAGTCATAAAAATGACGGGAGTGAATGTCAAAGCCCAGAGATGACACATTTTTGACAAGGCCGAAGACTTAGACAAACCATACAAGATATAGATAAAGATATGCACTCGAAGGCAGGGGCAACATGCAAGACAAGGCACAAAGCCGAGCATAACTTATGATCACGCAAGGAAAGCTGCAACGAAGTATAACATGCAACAGTTTTAAGCAAGCATACACAAATCTAACTACATTACATGCAGGAAGGATGTAAGAGAATTACTGCAATTCTCACTACGTCTCATGCAGAGAATACAATACTTGTCCGGTTCGTCTGGTCGTGCCAACTTCAAATGAACCGTACATACAATATCGTGCCTGAAAGAGGAAGAAACTTAACAGGTACAATATCGTTAGCAACATGTTTAGTAATGCAAGTGAAAAATGCATGACAATGCAAGCAAAGTGTGGATGCATGACAATGCAACCTAAGTGTGATGCATAACAATGCGGGTTGGATGCAAGATGATATGCAATATTACAAAACAATGTAATGATATATAATGTATTGAAATAATGCAAATGATATGCAATGCATTTGAGATGATCAAACCACAAGCAGTATAAAACTATACAAATATCATGAAGGGATGGAGATGCAAAAATCAAACTACATCTGACATAGAAATGGTGCTGACACCCTCAACACTAAGCGCACACACATAATCTCATAACTATGCGCTTCGTAGATAAAACAAGTAATTGGGTGGCATGATATAAGTGAGGAATGACCCACTGAGGAAAGATCGTGATCCTAAATGCTGGATGCAACACACTACACTACAATGCAATGAATGCAAAGGATAAGGTGTGCGGCCAAACCGTACTTTGCCTAGGAAAGGCATGGACACAAATAAACCACGTTTAACACAGAAATGGTGTCATCACCCTCAACACTAGGTGCGTACAGATAATATCATAACCGTGCTTCAACGTGAAAAGTATGGGCACATACTAGACCAAGCTCAACGTGGAAAGGCGCAAGTGATAGATGGAGGTGATACAGTGCAAGCAATATGTGCTATGTACAATGCAATATACATACTAGCTAAAATGCAATGGATGCAGTGGATAAGGCACGCAGCCAAACCAAATTTTGCCTAAGAAAGACATGGACGCAAACAAACCACGTTTAACACGGAAACGGTGTCGTCACCCTCAACACTAGGTGCGTACACATAATATCATAACCATCTTTCAACGCGAAAATATGGGGACATACCAAACCAAGCTCAACATGGAAAGGCGCAAGTCATAGATGGATAATGTAGAAAATGCATGCAAACTACAATGCAATGTACAATGCAAATGGAGGCGAAACATGCGTGTCGACACAAGTGAAGAATGCGTGACAATGTAGGTGGAAGCGAAACATGCGTGTCGACGCAAGTGAAGAGTGCGTGACAATGCAGGTGGAAGCGAAACATGCGTGTTGACGCAAGTGAAGAATGCATGACAATGCTGGTGGAAGCGAAACATGCGTGTTAACGCAAGTGAAGAATGCATGACAATGCAGGTGGAAGCGAAACATGCGTGTTGACACAAGTGAAGAATGCATGACCGTGCAGGTGGAAGTGAAACATGTGTGTCGACGCAAGTGAAGAATGCACGACAATGCAGGTGGAAGTGCACTACAATGCAATATATATTCCATATGCAATGAATGCATGTAATGTATGCTATGTACAATGTAATATACATACTAGATGATGCAGTAGTTAGGAAGCGAAGATACCTTACAGGGGCAATTGGCAATGACCTACCTCATGCTGCTGGGGATCTTTTGCTTCTTCTTGGTTGAACCACAGGTACTACTTTTCTCCCTGGCTATGGTCGCAGCTTTCCCTATTCTCCAATAAGGTGACAGACTAGGTTGATTCGGTATCCAAAATTGAGGCGCATATACATGCTATCTCAATCTATAGGGCTGCCATACAGATTTCAAGCCGAGGATATACCCCTGGGTATTTAAACCAGAATTTAGTCTCAGAAATCCTGAACCTTTGCGTTCTAGGCGTAAGCCATTCGAACTCTAGTTTCCACCGTCTCCGTTGGTCCCCTAGGAACTCACCGCAAACACAGACAGGTGGCTATACCAGACCACTGGGAGTCGTTCAGGCACAACAAACACCAAAGGAATTGCACCTTTAGAGGATTTAAGGTCTCCTAGACCGGAGAATGCACAAGACAGTGTGAATGAAGATACATGATTTAAGGTCTCCTAGACCAGAGGGTGCACAAGACAGTGCGAATAATGCAATGCATTAACAAGTGCAGGTAAGGTGTGCAAGATAGCGCGATAAAATGCAATGCACAAAATAGTGCAATGCGCAAAAGAGCACGATTGAAATGCAATGCACAAAACAGTGCGATTGAGGTGCGCAAGAGAGTGCGAGTGATGAATTGCACAAAATAGTGCGATGCGCTAGACAGCGCGATGCGTTAGACAACGCGAGTGCACAAGACAGTGCGAATGCACAAGATAGTGCGATGGAGGTGCATATGAGAGCGCGAGTGATAAATTGCACAAAACAGTACGATGCACTAGACAGCGCGATGCGTCAGACAACGCGAGTGTACAAGACAGTGCGAATGCACAAGATAGTGCGATGCGCTAGACAGCGCGATGCATTTAGACAACGCGAGTGCACAAGACAGTGCGAATGAGATACAAAGTGTAAGTGCACAAGATAGTGCGATAAAATGCATGTTCTATGCAAGTAAGGTGCATAACAATGTGGGTGGAAGGGTGCATAACAATGCAAGATAGATGTGCATAATAATGCAAGTATCGAGCATAACAATGCTAGATAAATGTGCATAACAATGCAACGAATGGTGTGCGTAATAATGCGAGAAACGGTGTGCATAACAATGCGACGAATCTGCAACTTCAAAAGCGTGTTTGAAACAAAATGCCGAATAAGGAAATGCAAGCCTTAACGAGACCAAATCCAAGCGCGACCTCCGATTTACCTCTCGGAGGGGTGTGTAACACACTCCGCTTGAAAAGGGTACACCCTGTTTATATTGGCAAGAGATAACATCTGTAGCTGCTTTAATTGCCATTCTGACTTGAAACGGGCTTAAGCTTAGGGTTGAGATACACTCATACTTCGAAGCACTAACAAGGCCTGAAAAGGTACATTTGGAGTACAATCACGGCATGTACCGAAGTCGAAACACACTAAGATGCTCTGATTTTCCTTCTTTTCTTTTGCTTCGTAGTCTGGAACCCATATAGCTTCAGATAGGTCCTGGTTTTACTGTTCTCATATGACCTGGGTTGAACCCTGTGGTTTTTTGAAAGAACAAAATCTTGTTTTGCACAAATGTGCAGAACGGCACAACACTCTGAGCACAAAACGATTTTTTTGAAATTAAGAAATGAGTTCTCAACCAGGTATTGAGCCTACAACTGAACACAGCACATAACGACTCAACAAAGAAAAACAAGAGGTAAACAACCTAAACGCATCAAGAAACACTCGAAATGACTCAAAACAAGAATCAAGACAAAACCAAAGACACGACACTCAGACGTGCACAGGGAGCCTGTTTCTCCGGGTATTGTTTCCCACCCTTTCTCATTTGTGATCCTCACATCACTCAGCCCTCAAGCTCTGTTTTTCTAAAAAAACCCTTTTCCTCACTTTTTCTCTCAGTGCACATCTCTCTATTCTTCAATCTCTCATTTTTTTATCCCTCCCTTGGGTGGTTGATAAATAAACAAGAAATTGCGGGCTCTTGCCCCTAGCATGCTGCTAGATTCTCTTTCTTCCACTCACAGCCAGTGAGTTCCTCCCACATAGGGGTTGCACTAAGATGCGGTGTGTAGCAAATTTGCAGCTGACATCGGTTGATGATGCTTTGCTAGGGAGTTTGGACATGATCAGATCTGTCCAGATGAGGAAGTGGAATATCTTGATCCATTCCAGTTCGTGCTTCATACTTGGCTTAATATCTCGTTGCTTGAAGGATGTGAGAGCTTTTTGCCCTTTTGCGGCCAGCTTCAGTGGTGCCCTTTTCTGGCGAATACAGTGCCCTTTTCGGTAAGTAGAATGCCCTTTCTGGCAAGTGCGTTGATAAAGGGGAAAAGACAGGACACCTGACTCAACTGTGCCCCTAGTTCATCATTTTGACCATTTCTTGTTTTTGGCTTTCTACTAAAACAATTTTGACCAAAATGGGAGTTAGATTAACATGCTTAATTTTCTAATTTGAAATCATGCAAGTTAGGCTATGAGCACTGAAAATTTTCCTTTTTTGGGTCCAAAAAATGGTCCAGTTTTGGAAAAATGGGATAATTTTCAAGAGAATCAGTTAACCTCAGTAAAAATTCTCAAAAACCATTTTGGCAAACAGCCACTGCTCAACAAGCACAAAACTTACTCTTGAGATGCACAACCTCAGATCGGAAGGAAAACTGCCCCTTGTCTGAAGGACACTGCATGGCAACGGAAAGTTGCCCCTTGTTTGAATGGCACCGCAGCGCATTGAATGGCAACGGAAAGTTGCCCCTTGTTTGAATGGCACCACAGTGCATTGTAGTCAGTCCTCAGAGTAACGAACACAACCAAACTCTTGGATACAGATAAGGCGAAGAAGATCAAAACCATTACATGGACATAATCAATTTGGAAGTGTTTGTGGCTGGACTTCAGGATGAAGTTGCCTACGTATCCCAATCATGGGAATCAAGCATTACGTAGCTCCGGTAAGGTACACTCGGGTATTGACCTCTCCTTTTCCGCTCTAACTTTTGTCAAGGCCGCCCTTCCGGGTTTTCAACCTTGCGAGCTATGTTTTTCTTTTCTTTTCAATTCTTTTCATTTTTTCATTTCTTTTCGTCTTTCATTTTTTCTTTTCATTCTTTTCTTTTCTTTTTCTTGCTCTAACTTTTGCCTGGGTCGCCCTTCTGGGTTTTCGGCCCAGCGAACCTCTCAAGGGTAAAAGTGTAGCTTTGTCCATGTCAAATGGTTTTGAGATCCTAAAGTCATCTGAATCCAGGTGAATGGCTACTGTTCGCTAACGATGCAGGAGACCATCTAATGGGGGGCTGAATTTGCCTCTAGTGTTGTGGATAGGGACTCGGTTATCCTTCAGCAACAAACTTTTTTATTTTTTTCCTTCTAGGATTTGGCATTCTTGCCGATCTTCATTGATTTCCGGAATGATCCATCTTCGGCTCATCGAGCACAATCTAACATCTTTTGCCCCTAGTTCGAGGGGTGTTCCTGATCTAGCTTCACAAGCTTCTTTTGATGAGATCTGATCTTCTTGATCTTTTCTTGCCCCTAGTTCGAGGGCTGCTTCAAATCTAGCAACGCAGGCCTCACATTATGGTTGACCTTTGAACTTTCTGAGTTCGAGTTTGAGGTTTGAAAGCAAGGGGTCGAGTCTCGAGGCTGAGAGCGATCCTAAGCTGCACAATCTCAAGAGCGATTCCACACAGGTCTTCGCAAGACCGCGCAAAATATTTTTTTTTGAAAACTTTTAAGAAAGCGACGAATCGCTTGTGCTGAAGACAAGGTAGAACCAGTCTGGATCAAGCCAGGGTCCTTCTCAGTACTCACACTAACAAGCATGATCTCATTCATTAAGGGTTTTAGCATGCCTCTCCCTCTCTCAATTGATCAAATTTTGCAAAACCCGAGGAATTCCTTCCTCTTCGTTTTCATCACAATGTTCAAAAAGTTTTGAAAAACTTAGGTCAATGCAATGATTTGAAGGCATAGAAGAGTCAATGCAATGATTTGAAGGCATAGAAGAGCAGGTGAAATGCACTGCCGTTTCATTCAAGATTCTAGCACAATTGGCGCAAGGCAGAAGCAAACACGAGAATGTGAAAATTACTGCTGTTTCATTCAGATCTTCTAGTGTAACTGGCTCCAAGACAGAAACAGACTCAAAAGAAATGACGAACACAAAACAAAATAGTGATATCCGAAGCAGCGACCCCGGAATCACCCAACTTCTATACAACAGGACCTACTCGATACAACAAGACAGACCCTATACCCAAGTCAAAAAGTAGAATAAACAGCATTCGCAAATGCTCAAAATAGTGCATGTGCTCAAAATAGTGCATGTCATCCATCGCATCTGGAGTAAACTGAGTACCGACAATAAGTGCTTCATCCCCTGATCACATAACAACACAGGTCCAGAGTACCCGAGGGATATCAGACCCTTCTGGAGCTATGGTTCCAAGACTACTTAGCAAGAGAGAAAACAGATAGCACCTCAGCCTGATTTCACCAAAACAAATATGAGCAAAGCTGAATGACCGTGCTCTCTACAGAGTTCTGCCAAAAATTCTGCCTGTAAACTGATACCCTTAGGTAAAACTGATTCCACCAAATACTGATACCCGCGGGCCTGATACTCAGACTTGCGAACTGATACATGCATTCCCTGTAGAGACACTCTAAAAGCACATAACAAGCAAATGAGAGCCAAAACACCCCTATGTTGGGGTAGGGTTTCCTTGTCCTATTTTGTCAGGAGCTAGAGTTTCATTACGCACGCAGCAGTTTCAAACAACCTAGAATCGGGTAAGCAACCTGTCCTAGTTTGGAATAATCACTATGGATTCCGAATATGCACTAGGTCGAATGGTCAAAAAAGGGTGCCCTGGTGAAAATCGAGGTTTGTGTTCCCATCATGGCAGAGCCCGTAACCGGTCAGCCTTATGGCACGCTTCTCGAAGCGAGCCTCCGGAAAACCGTTCAGGAATAGCAGACGGCAAACATTGTGACTTAGGTGCACCAATGCAAATGCAATGCAAAGAAACACATAAGTGTAGTCAAAACAAGATATCATGAGTTCGAGTCAAGGTCTCTAAATCCCCAGCGGAGTCACCAGAAACTGTAGACGTCCCCGAACGTCTCGGGAGGGAATCTCGTTTTGTTCATTTGGGCTCACTACAGTTCAGACTCAAATTGTCACGGTTCTTAATCTGATTTCACAATGTGCGATGTGAGATTGATAAATCACCAAAAAGTGCAAATCCGGCAAATCGTTTTGAATAACAAATTTTTAGAAAGAAGTGCCAAACATGGACTGTTCAAGTTTCTTGGAGAAGGTAAAGAGGTTCAAGCTTCTTCAAGAAGCTAAAGAGGTTCAAGCTTCTTGGAAAAGCTAAAGAGGTTCAAGCTTCTTCAAGAAGCTAAAGAGGTTCAAGCTTCTTGGAGAAGCTAAAAAGGTTCAAGCTTCTTGGAGAAGCTAAAGAGGTTCAAGCTTCTACAAGAAGCTAAAAAGGTTCAAGCTTCTTGGAGAAGCTAAAAAGGTTCAAACAGTTCAAGTTTCCTCAAGAAGCTAAAACTAAGGTTCAAGCTTCCTCAAGAAGCTTAAAACAAGGGTTTAAAAGGTTCAAGCTTCCTCAAGAAGCTAAAACAAATGGTGCAAATCCTCCATACACGTGTATGGAGGGCAGGGTCTTTGCCACCTGGCACTAAATATCTGCATAAAGCAGATGAACAGGGTTCGGCCAACAGAAATGGCCGATCGACCAACACAAAGGGCCGGCTGACTAAATACAATGCCGAGCGGCCAATACCTTTGGCCGGTAGCAAGAAAACAGGGCCGGTGGCCTCAAGCCATGGCCGTTGTGGTGTGGGGATGGCCAACAAGCCATTCCCTACCCGTAGAAGCAAAAACACAAGTGTTTGGTTGTAACAAGTCCGCGAGGGACCCCGCTACAGTTCAGACTCAATTTGTGTGACGGTTCTTAATCTTGAACCAAAGAGTCCAAATCCGGCAAATCGTTTTGAGAAACAGATTTTTTGAAAAGAAGTGCCAAACATGGACTGCTTTGCCAGATACAGAGTCGCCACCTAAATATTTTTTTATGGGGGAATTTAGAAAACCCTGACTCGGTGCCGAAGGCCACATGTCCGTCATCACCGGAGTTGTCTCGGCTCGGGAGCTAGGGTACGATTGGGGAAGGTCAACTATGAGCACCCCGTCTCGCCCGATCCGAAGATCGGCCTCTACTAACCGTAATATCCGTTTTTGAAAACATTATGCGTTCTTAAACCATTTATTAGCCTAGAATTACTATGTTATGCGCACAGCAAACAACTATAGACTAGATCGCCTAATTTGGAAAGAAACATTGCATATCCGTTCGTTTTGGAAAATGTTTTGGAATTTGCTACTCGCAAGTAGGCTAAAATACGGATTTCAACGAGTTTTTCCAACTCAAACAATCCAACCTTCACCCACAGGCATTCAAACAGTTTTATCACATAAGCATGTAGCCACATGGTAAGTATGTTATCATGTTAACATTCACACGCATGCAAGATGTTAAAGCATAAAATACTTACATTGTACTCCAAGCCAAAACAATAAACTGGTTAGCAAACATGCGTGATCCTAGTTCATGTTAAATTGACTAATACAGCACATACAGGATGCAATTAGATAGGCTCGGCTAACCTAAACATGGTATGTGAAATACTACAACTATCACGTATTCAATTTGAAATTGAAGTACAAATGCAGTTAGAATGATGTGCCGAGCCTGGTGCATGCAAGGCAAATGTATGAATGCACGCATACATTGCATAAGGTATGCTAATTTTAAAGATGCCCTAGTCTACCATCATAAGCGGGTAAATAAAAGGGAAGAAAGACGTGGGGTTGGAAGACATACACCCACTCACGCACACTTATTACACAATTGCCCTTACTCGGAGGGTCCAAATAAATATTACAGTCCGAATAATAAACAAACAAATTATTACAAAAAAAATTCTAATTTACTTAACAGAATAAATGCAAGAAAAAGAAAGGTAGCCACGGTCCCTGCCTCGGGATGCGCGAATGATGCATGCTCGAACCCGTCTCGTCCGGAAAGCCTGCACCATACCATTGCTGCCTCTGTTTTTACTGCCTTGCTTCTCTGAAAAATGCCAAAATTCTGGGATAGGTTCCTTGCACACTGCAGAATACCACCGGCTGGAGGAAGTGCCCACCGGCAATGTATAAATTCCATCGGCTGATGATGGAGTTATCGGCCATTCACCCATGGCTGGTCGGCACTAAATTCTGCCGGTCGGCAGAAACTTCCTGCAGAAGACAGTTTTGACAGCAACAGAGGATAGACAGTGTATGGCATGGGATTTCAGGCACATGTGAGCATGGTCATGTTTCCCATCATGCTTTGAACTCAGGGAAGCATGGCCCTCGATCCTCGAGCCATCAATGGTGCATGATGGCCCAAGGGATCAAGCTTGCCACTTGATGTAAAGATGCATGCAACACACAAATGAGGACCAAGACCCTATCATGCCGAAGTCAAGGGCCCCGGTGACCGAGAGTTAAGGCGCATTACATCACTTATAGTATGAACGCTTCTTGACCCTCACACTTGGTTTGACACCCCAAACCATGTAATGCAATGCATGTTATGCAAACATGACTCAAAGATACAACATGAGATTGAAAATGCAAGGCGTGCCAAATGCCATGCAACTAATATGGCAAGTATGCAATGCTAGGCATGCGAGATGCAAATGCAATGCAAACATGGACAATTTAAGCAATAGGATCGACATGTTACAACACCTAATGAAGCAATTATGCAATGGACATGAGACAAGCATGCAAAGGGGCCTTAAACCATAAAGGGGCAGACCTTGATCCACCCCAAAACAGTGGCCAAAAGTGCCTAAAAAGGTGGACAAATACTCATGCCAACAAGCAAGCCAATAGTCCTAAGGTTAAGGCACAAATGGGGGCACTTCATCTCTACCAACATGACCACTCATGGCATGAATTGGACAAGCCAAAACAGAAACTTAGCAAGCAAAAATATACTCCAAAACCCACTAGCATGGCAGCTAAAGTGACTCCAATGAGATGCATGCACCAAAGCTCATATCTAGGCATAAAAGGCATACCCTCAAAGCATGAAAGAGGTCACTTATGTACACATACAAACATGATTTATGGGCTGAAATATGATCCTAAATGATGCCAAATCATGAGGATGGTCATAGCTACGCATGCTAGAAGTCAAAATGCTCAAAGCTTACAAGCCAAAACACAAAGAGAGGACACCAAATAAGGCAAGCATGACTGAAATAGATGGCCAACAGGCCTTAAACATGGTAAAATAATGCCAACACCTTCATGGAACTACGCCAACATATGCAAGAATCATGGCCTAAACACAAGATGCATTTCTAGGCCAAATAGAGGAATGTAAAGCAAGTATGTCAAGCATGAAAAAGGGCACAAATCTGACCAAAAACAGAAATCATATGTGACCTAAGGACACCCAAAAAGTTTTGAAATAAGGCCAAAATCAATCAAGCATGCATGTTACCCTTTAAGCCAAAATGCAAGGAAATAAGACAATGAAGGGAGAGGGGTGTCCCTCCCCTATGCAAGACTTCAAACCACCTTCCTCACCACTGAAAATCCATTGGTTTTCAGTGGTGGGAGGACCAAAACACTCAAGCAAACAAGGCCTCACCAAGGAGGCAACAAAAAGGCCAAATAAGGCCTAAGAGGGTGAGTTTGAACTCAAACCACAAAGGACCCTTAATGAAAGTTCTTAAGCATGAAAATATAAGCCTTTTTTATGTTATGCACAAAAACTAAATCAGCAAGCAAGATAGGTAAAAGACTAGTGCAAGTTTGGGAAAACTAAAGCAAAGTGCTCACCCTTGAAGCACACCTCAAGAACAGCCAATGCAGCCCTCTTCTTTTGATCAAAAATAGCCCAAAAACTCAAGAATCAACCCTCAAAGTCCCTCAATCTCGGAGCAAGGTGTAATAGTGTGTGTATTAGTGCAAAAGTAAGGTAAAAGTACACTTTTAGGCCATGAAACATACACAAGGGAGGAGAGAGAGAGAAATATAGAGAGAGGGTGTATCTATCTGTATAAGCTCTGGTTTTTGCCTTCAAACTTTTCTAACCTAGAACAAGGAGAAGACCTCTCCTCTTATAGAAGTCCGTCTTGCCAAGCTTATACAACAAGCTTGCTTAGAGGGAAATCCCTCCATACACGTGTATGGAGGGAAGCAGAGTTGGTGCCAGCTATCACCGCTGGCACAAAATATCTACATAAAGTAGATGAACAGTAGTCGGCTACTCAAAATTGCCATTTTGACAAAAAGGAGTGCCGACCGGCAACAAATAGTGCCGACTGGCAATATACATTGCCGATGGCCGCAAAACTCCAGCCGGTGGCCTCTGGCCATGGCCGGTGATGTGTGGGGATGCCTCAGAAGGCATTCCCTGCCCCTCCAAGGAAAAACATAAGTGTTTGGTGCAAAACCAGACACTAAACAGTCGAGTTCGGAGATCCTAAGGCAAAGCACGTAGCCGAGGCCTCCGGGAACTCCAAACGAACACAAACATGGATGATCACCGGGTGTTCAAACGGTGACGTCCAAGTCTTGAGGACGGTCAAAAATTGGGTGTCTACAGTTGCCCCTCTTTGACAGAACTCGAAAGTCATAACAATGACGGGAGTGAATGTCAAAGCCCAGAGACGACCCATTTTTGACAAGGCCGAAGACTTAGACAAACATACAAGACAAACAAGGTATGCGCCCGAAGGCAGGGGAAAAATGCAAGACAATGCACGAAGCCGAGCATAACTTACGATCATGCAAAGAAAGCTGTAATGAAGCATACATGCGACAATTTTAAGCTAGCATAGGCGAAACTACACTACAATGCAGAGCGGGTGTAAGAGAATTATGTAATTCTTGATACGTCCCACTCGGAGGATACAATACCTGTGCGGTTCTTCTGGTTGCACCAGCCTCAAATGAACCGTACATACAATGTCGTGCCTGCAAAGAAAACAAACTTAACAGGTACAATGTGATTAATAATATGCGCATTAATGTATTTGAAAATGCGTGACAGCGCAAAGAAAGTGGGAAGCATAACAATGTTGTGAAGGCACAGATATGTAAGTGGAGCACGCGGTCTACTCAGGCAACGAAATTGATTATAGATATGCGGTCTACGCAAGCAGGACATGCGGTCTACGCAGGTAATGAAATTAACATGCGGTCTACGCAAGTAATGAAATTAATTACAAACATGCGGTCTACGCGAGTAAAGTAACTAACATGCGGTCTACGCAAGCAAAACATGCGATCTACGCAGGTAATGAAATTGAATAAACATGTGGTTTACGCAAGCAAAACATGCGGTCTACGCAAGCAATGAAATTAACATGCGGTCTATGCAAGTAATGAGATTAATTAAAAACATGCGGTCTACGCAAGTAAAGTAACTAACATGCGGTCTACGCAAGCAAAACATGCGGTCTACGCAGGTAATGAAATTAACATGCGGTGCGGTCTACGCAAGTAATGAAATGGTCTATGCAAGTAATGTAATTAACATGCGGTCTACGCAAGTAATGAAATTGATTACAAACATGCGGTCTATGCAAGTAATGTAATTAACATGCGGTCTACGCAAGTAATGAAATTGATTACAAACATGCGGTCTATGCAAGTAATGTAATTAACATGCGGTCTACGCAAGTAATGAAATTGATTACAAACATGCGGTCTATGCAAGTAATGTAATTAACATGCGGTCTACGCAAGTAATGAAATTGATTACAAACATGCGGTCTATGCAAGTAATGTAATTAACATGCGGTCTATGCAAGTAATGAAATTGATTACAAACATGCGGTCTACGTAGGTAATGTAATTAACATGCGGTCTACGCAAGTAATGAAATTAACATGCGGTCTACGCAAGCAATGAAATTGATTACAAACATGCGGTCTACGCAAGTAACGTAATTAAGAGAAACTTGAACACATGTGAGTGAGAACATATCATTCATAATGCAAGGGGGGGTAAAATACTGTAACACAGCGTAGTTGAAGCGATTTGTGGGAATCCTCAAGACATGAAAAGGGTACGGGAAGGGACGTTCTTCGTACGTATCGAGCATCATTCGCAGAAGTTGTGGCCTGAGGTCAACTCGAAGGTCCACGTTTCAAAAGTGCGCTTCCCCGCATGGTCTCAAGTAATGAAGGTGCCAAACCATGTCGTTGACCCGAACAAAGGCATGGAAGGTGCGTTGACCGCAAGGGGAGTTTTGCTGATATCCATTCCGACACTTGGCTACCCTGTCATCCCATGTTTTACTTTCCTTTTTACTGGTAGTTTAAGCACATTGCACCGCCTCGGGCAGGTTTTATTCTTTCTCAAAATTACACATTTTGCAAAGCACGTGACGGGAATGAAGCAACCATTTTGTTCAAAAGATGTTGTATTTGTAAACTTTCTATGCATCGCATCGCAAGGTATCACACCACAATGTGAACGAAATTGAACTCATTTTGAACACCGAGTATTTGCATCGTAATAATCAGGCAATGAACCGACTTACAACTCGATAAGCAAAACAAAGGCATGATATAACTAAACAAGTGTGAGTACAACTCGATAGACAAATCAAAAACTCAAAGAGAGTGAAATACAACTCGATAAGCAACCGTACAATAACCCGATAAGCAGACAGGTGTGACTCCGCAAGAATCGATCACCAGGGGAGGAATTGGAGGTGGTGGAATTCCCCAATCCCTAGCATAAATAGCTCAGGGAACCAGGAGAAAGCCCATCGGCCAGGGGTAAAGGCCATCGACCACAAGGAATGGCCATCGGCCAGAAATTCATTCGGCGGGCAAAAGGTAATGGCCGGTCGGCATAATATTTGGCCGGCCGGCTATTAATGAGGGAAATCACCAGAATGTTAACACCTGTCCTCCACCCAACCTTATCTCCTACAAAAGACTCCAGCTTCGTAGTTTTTCTCAGTTCCACACTGATTTGCTCTAATGTAAGAGTTTCTTGCTCAAAATCTCACAGCTTGGATTGCTAGTTTGGATGGCTCGGAAAAGTTGAATTTCTGGGGTTTCGGCATAAATGCACTATTCACTCTGGGTCATACCCCGCTGCACCTCCCGTTTCTCCACACCGCGGCAAGGTTTTGGAATCCGGTGACGCATGTCTTTAGCTTCGCTGGGCAAGAGATATGTCCTACCTTTGAAGATTTCCGAGCCTTATTGGAGTCCGAGCGCGACGAGGAGCTCCTACTCCAACTTAATTTTGGCCATGCCCAATCCTTAGGGCGAATGTGTGGACTCAGCATGCATGACGCTCGGTCTCTGATTTGTGACGGGATGCTGGACATTCCGAGTTTAACCGATCGGTTTTCTGATGCTGGTGATCGCAACAACCATCATTGGCAAGGCTTCCGGCGACACGCCCTCTGTTTGTGCATGCTATCTCATTTTCTATTTGTCTCAGGCTTGGGAGGGTCTAGTGTCCGGCTGATTGAGGTTGCCCAAGGCTTGAAGGAGGGCAAGAGCTGTATTGCCATGACTATGGCTGAGACGTTGATGGGCTTAGACACCTTTTATCGTCATGAGACAACCAGATTAGCAGGGAGTCCACTACTACTACAGGTAATGTTTCCCACCCAATCTCACTTTGGAA
>NW_021025277.1:3022637-3091958 GCF_004153795.1 Camellia sinensis | reverse complement strand
GAAATTTACTGAGAATTTAATGGGAATTTACTAAGTAATTTACTAAAAATTTAGAATGAATTTACTGAGTAATTTAATGAGAATTTACGTAGTAATTTGCTTAGAATTTACTGAAAATTTACTGAGTAATTTAATAAGACTTTACAGGGAATTTACTAATTCATTTAATGAGAATTTACTGGGAATTTACTGAGTAATTTATTGAGAATTTACCAAGTAATTTACTAAGAATTTACTGAAAATTTCCTGGGAATTTATTGAGAATTTGCTGGGAATTTATTGAGTAATTTACTGAGAATTTAGTCAGTAACTTCCTGAGAATTTATTGGAATTTACTGTGAAATTTAATAAGATTTTATGGGAATTTACTTATTAATTTAATGGGAATTTACTGAGAATATACAAGGAATTTACTCAGTAATTTACAGAGAATTTTCTGAGATTTTACTGAGTAATTTACTGTGAATTTACTGCGAATTTGCACAGTAATATAATGAGAATTCACTGGAAATTTACTGAGAATTTACTCAGTAATGTACTGAGTAATTTAATAGGAATTTACGGCAAATTTACTGAGAATTTACTAGGAATTTACTAAGAAATTTACTGAGAATTTACTGGGAGTTTACTCAGTAATTTACTAAGAATTTACTTGGAATTTACTAGGTAATATACAAAGAATTTACTTGGAATTAACTATATAATTTAATGAGAATTTTCTGCGAATTTAATGTGTAATTTAATAATAATTTACTGAGAATTTACTCAAGAATTTATTGGGAAATTTACTGAGAATTTAATGGGAATTTACTAAGTAATTTACTGAGAATTTAGAAGGAATTTACTAAGTAATTTAATGAGAATTTACTGAGAATTTACGTAGTAATTTGCTAAGAATTTATCGAAAAGAATAATGCTTAGGACCCCCTTTTGGGGGTCACCCCCTCACCCCCCCTTTGCCACGTGGCGGGTGGTGATTGGAGGAGCAGGAAAAAAAAGAAAAAGAAAAAGAAAATGTAACCAATGAGAGAGAGGGGGGTCAAAGGGGGTGGGAGGAAAAGGGGGGATGAATCATTGTTGTTATCGAAAATTTACTTAGTAATTTCATAGGAATTTATTGAGTAATTTACTAAAAATTTACTGGGAATTTACTGAGTAATTTAATAAGACTTTACAGGGAATTTACTAATTCATTTAATGAGAATTTATAGAGAATTTCCACCGTAATTTACTGAGAATTGAATGGGAATTTACTGAGTATTTACTAGGAATTTGCCGAGTAATTTAATGAGAATTTATTGAGAATATAGTGAGAAATTTATTGAGAATTTTCTGGTAATTTCCTGAGTAATTTAATGAGAATTTACTGGGAGTTTGCTGAGAATTTAATGTAAATTTACTGATTAATTTAATGGAAATTTACTGAGGAATTTACTAAGAATTTACTAGAAATTTAATGAGAATTTATTAGTAATTTACTGAGAATTTAGCGAGAATTTACCGGGAAATTACTGAGTAATTCACTGAGAATTTACTGCGAATCATCTGGGAATTTACTGTGAATTTGCATTGAATTTACTTAGTAATTTGCTGGGAATTTATTGAGAATTTACTGAGTAATTTACTCAGAATTTACTGGGAATTTACTAACAATTTACTCTGAATTTACTACGTAATTTACTGAGAATTTAATGGGAATTTACTGTGTAATTCACTGAAAATTTATTGAGTAATTTATTGAATAATTTGCTGAGAATTTACATTAAATTTCCTCAGTAATTTACTGAGAATTACTAGGAATTTACTGAGTAATTTAGTTAGAATTTACTGGGAATTTACTGAGTAATTTACAGGAAATTTACACAATAATTTAATTAGAATTTACTAGGAATTTACTGAGTAGTTACTGAGAATTTACTGGGAATTTACATAGTAATTTATTGAGATTTTTTTTGGCAATTTACTGAGTAATTTAATGAGAATTTATTGGAAATTTACTGAAATTTTACACAGTAATTTGTTTGGAATTTACTGAGAATTTACTGGGAATTTACTTTGTAATGTACTGAGAATTTTCTAGGAATTTACTCAGTAATTTACTGAAAATTTACAAGGAATTTCCGCAATAATTAGCTGAGAATTTACTGGAAATTTACTGTGTAATTTACTGAGAATTTACTAAGTAATTTATTGAGAATTTACTGGGAATTTACTGAGAATTTAATGAGTAATTTACTGAGAATTTATTGGGAATTTAGTCAGTAATTTATTGAGAATTTACTCAGAATTTAACGAGTAATTTACTGAGAATTTGCTTTGAATTTACAGAGTAATTTGTTGGGAATTTACCAAGTAATTTAAGAAGATTTGACAAGGAATTTAATGAATAATTAACTGAGAATTTACAGGGAATTTGCTCAGTAATTTACTGAGAATTTACTGAAAATTAATTGAATAATTTACTGAGAATTTACTGGAAATTTACTGAGTAATTTACTGAGAATTTACTAAGTAATTTACTGAGAATTTACCATGCATTTTACTGAGAATTTATTGGGAATTTACTGAAAATTTACCATGCATTTTACTGAGAATTTATTGGCTAATTTACTGAGAAATTTAATAAGATTTTATGGGAATTTACTTATTAATTTAATGTGAATTTACTAAGTAATTTCTTGAGAATTTACAGAGAATTTACTCAGTAATTTACTGGGAATTTACTGAGTAATTTACTGAGAATTTTCTTTGAATTTACAGATTAATTTGCTGGAAATTTACTGAGTAATTTAAGAAGAATTTATGTGGAATTTACTAAATAATTTACTAAGAATTTACTTAGTAATTTACTGGAAATTTGCTTAGTAATTTACCGATAATTTCCCATGTAATTTACTGTGAATTTACTGAGAATTTACTCAGTAATTTATTGGGAATTTACTGAGTAATTTACTGAGAATTTAATGAGTAATTAATGGAAATTTACTGCGAATTTACTTAGAATTTACTAGGAATTTAATGAGTAATTTACTTAGAATTTACTTGGTAATTTAATGGTAATTTACTAAGTAATTTACTGAGAATTTACTGGGATTTTACTGAATATTTTACTAGTAATTTACTGAGAATGTTCTTGGAATTTACGAGGTAATTTACAAAGAATTCACTTGAAATTAACTGCATAATTTAATTAGAATTTACTGGGTATTTACTGAGAGTTTAATGGGAATTTACGGAGTAATTTGCTGAGAATTTAATGTGTAATTTAATAAAAATTTACTGAAAATTTATTGAGAATTTAGGGAGAATTTACTCAAGAATTTACTGCGAATTTGCTGAGAAATTTACTGAGAATTTAATAGGAATTTACTAATTAATTTATCGAGAATTTCAAAGGAATTTACTAAGTATTTTAATGATAACTTATTGGGAATTTACTGAGAATTTACGTAGTAATTTGCTGAGAATTTAGTAGAAATTTACTAAGTAATTTTCTGAGAATTTACTGAGTAATTTAATAAGAATTTACTAGGAATTACTAATTAATTTAATGAAAATTTACTAGGAATTTACTGAGAATTTACTGGGAATTTACAAGGAATTTCCTGAGTAATTTGCTTAGAATTTACTGAGTAATTTACTGAGAATTTACTCAGTAGTTTACTGGAAATTTAATGAGTAATTTACTGAGAATTTGATTTGAATTTACGGAGTAATTTGCTGCGAATTTACGAATTAATTTAATAAGAATTTACGAGGAATTTACTTATTAATTTACTTAGAATTTACTGTGAATTTATTCAGTAATTTACTGAGAATTTACTGAAAATTTATTGAACAATTTACAGTGAATTTACTGGAAATTTACTGACTATTTACTGGGAATTTATTGAGTAATTTACTGAGAATTTACTGGGAACTTACTGAGAAGTTTAATAAGATTTTATGGGAATTTACTTATTAATTTAATGGGAATTTACTGAGTAATTTACAGGGAATTTACTCAGAAATTTACTGAGAATTTACTGGGAATTTAATGAGTAATTTACTGAGAATTTGTTTTGAATTTACAAAGTAATTTGCTGGGAATTTACTGAATAATTTAAGAAGAATTTACGAGGAATTTACTGAATAATTTACTGAGAATTTACTGGGAATTTACACAGTAATTTACTAAACATTTACTGAAAATTTACTGAATAATTTACTGAGAATTTACAGGAAATTTACTGACTATTTACTGGGAATTTACTGAGTAATTTACTGTGAATTTACTGAGAATTTCCTGGGAATTTACTGAGAATTTACTGGGAATTTATTGAGTAATTTACTGAGAATTTACTGGGAATTTAGTCAGTAATTTCCTGAGAATTTACTGGGAATTTAATGAGAAATTTAATAAGATTTTATGCGAATTTAATTATTAATTTAATGGGAATTTCCTGAGTAATTTTCTGAGAATTTACAAGGAATTTACTCAGCAATTTACAGAGAATTTTCTGAGAATTTACTGAGTACTTTACTGTGAATTTACAGCGAATTTACACCGTAATATAATGAGAATTTACTGGGAATTTACTTTGTAATTTATTGAGAATTTACAGGGAATTTACTCAGTAATTTACTGGGGATTTACTAAGAATTACTCGGCAATTTACTAGGAATTTAATGAGTAATTTAATGGGAATTTACTGAGAATTTACTGAGAATTTAGTGGGAGTTTACTCGGTTATTTACAGAGAATTTATTTGGAATTTACTGCGTAATTTATTGAGAATTTTCTGAGAATTTACTAGATAATTTACAGAGAATTTACTTGGAATTAACTGCATAATTTAATGAGAATTTTCTGCTAATTTAATGAGTAATTTGATAATAATTTACTGAGAATTTACTCAAGGATTTATTAAAAATTTACTGGGAATTTACTGAGAATTTAATGGGAATTTACTAAGTAATTTATTGAGAATTTAAAAGGAATTTACTAAGTAATTTAATGAGAATTTACTGAGAATTTTCTGAGAATTTACGTAGTAATTTGCTGATAATTTACTGAAAATTTGCTGAGTAATTTGCTAAAAATTTACTGGGAATTCACTTAGTAATTTAATAAGAATTTACTGGGAATTTACTAATTCATTTAATGAGAATTTACTGGGAATTTATTGGGAATTTCCACAGTAATTTACTGAGAATTGATTGGGAATTTACTGCGTATTTACTGGGAATTTATTTAGAATTTTTTGGGAATTTCCTCAGTAATTTAGTGGGAATTTACTTAGTTATTTACTGAGAATTTAATGGGAATTTACTGATTAATTTATTGGGAATTTACTGAGTAAATTACTGAGAATTTACTAGGAATTTAATGAGAATTTATTGAGAATTTATTACGATTTTACTGAGTAATTTACTTAGAATTTAGTGAGAGTTTACCGGTAATTTACTAAGTACTTTACTGAGAATTTAATGGGAATCATCTGGGAATTTACTGAGAATTTACTGAAAATTTACTGAGAATTTACTCAATAATTTACTGGGAATTTTTTGAGAATTTACTACGTAATTTACTGTGTAATTTACCGGCTATTTACTGAGTAATTTATTGAGTAATTTGCTGACAAATTACATTGAATTTGCTCAGTAATTTACTGAGAATTTACTGACTAATTTACTTAGAATTTACTGGGAATTTACTAAGTAATTTGCTAAGAATTTATGGGGAATTTACACAGTAATTTAATTAGGATTTTCTAGGAATTTACTAAGTAGTTTACTAAGAATTTACTTGGAATTTACACAGTAATTTATTAAGAATTTTCGAGTAATTTACTGCGTAATTTAATGAGA
The DNA here is from genome assembly GCF_004153795.1 of Camellia sinensis. Classification (NCBI taxonomy): domain Eukaryota; kingdom Viridiplantae; phylum Streptophyta; class Magnoliopsida; order Ericales; family Theaceae; genus Camellia; species Camellia sinensis. The sequence goes on along the minus strand of NW_021025277.1, from coordinate 3,086,108 downwards.
ATTTATACGGAATTTACTGAAATTATAGGCAGGAATTTGCTTGAAATTTACTGAGAATTTACTGGGAATTTACTTTGTAATGTACTGAGAATTTACTGGAATTTACACAGTAATATAATGAGAATTTACTGGGAATTTACCGAGTAATTTATCGGAAATTAACTGAGTAATTTACTGAGAATTTATAAGGAATTTCCTCAATAATTTGCTGAGAATTTATTGGAAATTTACTGAGTAATTTACTGAGAATTTACTATGTAATTTAATAAGAATTTACCAAAAATTTACTAATTAATTTATTAAGAATTTACTGGGAATTTAATGAGTAATTTACTGGGAATTTACCGGGAACTTAGTCAGTAATTTACTGGGAATTTAATGAGTAATTTACTGAGAATTTGCTTTGAATTTACAGAGTAACGCTGGAAATTGACGGAGTAATTTAAGAAGAATTTACGAGGAATTTATTGAACAATTTACTGAGAATTTACGAAAAATTTACTGACTATTTACTGAGAATTTACCAAGTAATTTACTGAGAATTTACTGAATAATTTACTGAGAATTTACTAGAAATTTATTGAGTAAGTTACTGAGTAATTTAATAAGAATTTACTGGGAATTTACTAATTAATTTAATGAAAATTTACTGCGAATATACTATGAATTTATAAGGAATTTCCTCAGTAATTTGCTAAGAATTTACTGGAAATTTACTGAGAATTTACTAACTAATTTAATAAGAATTTAACGAGAATTTACTAATTAATTTAATTTGAATTTACTGAGTAATTTACTGGGAATTTAGTTAGTAATTTACTGAGAATTAACTGGGATTTAATGAGTAATTTACTGAGAATTTGCTTTGAATTTACTGAGTAATTTGCTGGGAATTTATTGAGTACTTTAAGAAGAATTTTCGAGGAATTTACTGAATAATTTACTGAGAATTTACCAAGTAATTTTCTGAGAATTTACTCGGAATTTACTGAAAATTTACTGGGAATTTACTGAGAATTTATTGAGTAATTTACTGAGAATTTACTGCGAATTTACTGAGAAATTTAATAAGATTTTATAGGAATTTACTTATTAATTTAATGAGAATTTACAGGGAATTTACTTAGTAATTTACTTAGAATTTACTGGGAATTTAATGAGTAATTTACTAAGAATGTGCTTTGAATTTACACAGTAATTTGCTAGGAATTTACTGAGTAATTTAAGAAGAATTTCTGAGGAATTTAATGAATAATTTACTGAGAATTTACTCAGTAATTTTCTGAGAATTTATTGAAAATTTTCGAGAAATTTACTGACTATTTACTGGGAATTTACTGAAAATTTACTGGTAATTTACTGAGAATTTACAGGAAATTTATTGAGTAATTTACTGAGAATTTACTGAGAAATTTAATAAGATTTTATAGGAATTTACCTATTACTTTAATGGGAATTTACTGAGCAATTTACTGAGAATTTAAAGGGAATTTACACAGTAATTTACTGAGAATTTACTGGGAATTTACTGAGTAATTTGCTGGGAATTTACTGAGTAATTTTATAAGAATTTACGAGGAATTTATTGAATAATTTACTGGGAATTTACTCAGTAATTTACTAACTATTTACTGGAAATTTACTGAGTAATTTACTGAGAATTTACCATGTAATTTACTGAGAATTTACTGGGAATTTACTGAAAATTTTCTGGGAATTTATTGAGAATTTGCTGGGAATTTATTGAGTAATTTACTGAGAATTTACTGGGAATTTAGTCAGTAACTTCCTGAGAATTTACTGGAATTTACTGTGAAATTTAGTAAAATTTTATGGGAATTTACTTATTAATTTAATGGGAATTTACTGAGAATATACAAGGAATTTTCTCAGTAATTTACAAAGAATTTTCTGAGATTTTACTGAGTAATTTACTGTGAATTTACTGCGAATTTGCACAGTAATATAATGAGAATTCACTGGAAATTTACTGAGAATTTACTCAGTAATTTACTGAGTAATTTAATTGGAATTTACTGCGAATTTTCTGAGAATTTACTAGGAATTTACTGAGAAATTTACTGAGAATTTACTGGGAGTTTACTCAGTAATTTACTGAGAATTTACTTGGAGTTTACTAGGTAATATATAGAGAATTTACTTGGAATTAACTACATAATTTAATCAGAATTTTTTGCGAATTTAATGTGTAATTTAATATTAATTTACTGCGAATTTACTGAGAATTTACTAAGAAATTACTGGGAAATTTACTGAGAATTTAATGGGAATTTACTAAGTAATTTACTGAGAATTTAGAAGGAATTTACTAAATAATTTAATGAGAATTTACTAAGAATTTACTGAAAATTTACTTAGTAATTTATTGAGTAATTTACTAAAAATTTACTGAGAATTTACTGAGTAATTTAATAAGACTTTACTGGGAATATACTAATTCATTTAATGAGAATTTACAGGGAATTTCCCCAGTAATTTATTGAGAATTTACTGGGAATTTGCTGAGTAATTTAATGAGAATTTATTGAGAATATAGTGAGAAATTTATTGAGAATTTTCTGGTAATTTCCTGAGTAATTTAATGAGAATTTACTGGGAGTTTACTGAGAATTTAATGTAAATTTACTGATTAATTTAATAGGAATTTACTGAGTAATTTACTGGGAATTTAATAAAAATTCATTAGTAATATACTGAGAATTTAGCAAGAATTTACCGGGAATTTACTGAGCAATTCACTGAGAATTTATTGCAAATCATCTGGGAATTTACTGTGAATTTACTACGAATTTACTCAGTAATTTGCTGGGAATTTACTGAGAATTTACTGACAATTTACTCAGAATTTACTACATAATTTTCTGAGAATTTAATGGGAATTTACTGTGTAATTTACTGAAAATTTACTGAGTAATTTATTGAGTAATTTGCTGAGAATTTACATTAAATTTCCTCAGTAATTTACTGAGAATTTACTAGGAATTTACTGAGTAATTTAGTTAGAATTTACTGAGCATTTACGGGGAATTTACACAATAATTTAATTAGAATTTACTATGAATTTACTGAGTAGTTACTGAGAATTTACTGGGAATTTACATAGTAATTTATTGAGAATTTTTTGGTAATTTACTGAGTAATTTAATGAGAATTCACTGGAAATTTACTGAAATTTTACACAGTAATTTGTTTGGAATTTACTGAGAATTTACTGGGAATTTACTTTGTAATGTACTGAGAATTTTCTAGGAATTTACTCAGTAATTTACTGAAAATTTACAAGGAATTTCTGCAGTAACTAGCTGAGAATTTACTAGAAATTTACTGTGTAATTTACTGAGAATTTACTAAGTAATCTATTGAGAATTTACTGAAAATTTACTGAGAATTTAATGAGTAATTTACTGGGAATTTATTGGGAATTTAGTTAGTAATTTACTGAGAATTTACTCGGAATTTAACGAGTAATTTACTGAGAATTTGCTTTGAATTTACAGAGTAATTTATTAGGAATTTACTGAGTAATTTAAGAAGATTTGACAAGGAATTTAATGAATAATTAACTGAGAATTTACAGGGATTACTCAGTAATTTACTGAGAATTTACTGAAAATTTATTGAATAATTTATTGAGAATTTACTGGAAATTTACTGAGTAATTTACTGAGAATTTACTAAGTAATTTACTGAGAATTTACTGGGAATTTACTGAAAATTTACTGGGAATTTACTGAGGATTTATTGACTAATTTACTAAGAAATTTAATAAGATTTTATGGGAATTTACTTATTAATTTAATGTGAATTTACTGAGTAATTTCCTGAGAATTTAAAGAGAATTTACTCAGTAATTTACTGGGAATTTACTGAGTAATTTATTGAGAATTTTCTTTGAGTTTACAGATTAATTTGCTAGAAATTTACTGAGTAATTTAAGAAGAATTTATAAGGAATTTACTAAATAATTTACTGAGAATTTACTGGGAATTTACTTAGTAATTTACTGGGAATTTGCTTAGTAATTTACCGATAATTTCCCATGTAATTTACTGAGAATTTACTGGGAATTTACTGAGAATTTTCTCAGTAATTTATTGGGAATTTATTGAGAATTTAATGAGTAATTAATGAAAATTTACTGCGAATTTACTTAGAATTTACTAGGAATTTAATAAGTAATTTACTTGGAATTTACTTGGTAATTTACTGAGAATTTACTGGGATATTACTGAATATTTTACTAGTAATTTACTGAGAATGTTCTTGGAATTTACGGGATAATTTACAAAGAATTTACTAGAAATTAACTGCATAATTTAATTAGAATTTACTGAGAGTTTAATGGGAATTTACGGAGTAATTTGCTGAGAATTTAATGTGTAATTTAATAAAAATTTACTAGAAATTTATTGAGAATTTAGGGGGAATTTACTCAAGAATTTACTGCGAATTTGCTGGAAAATTTATTGAGAATTTAATAGGAATTTACTAATTAATTTATCGAGAATTTAAAAGGAATTTACTGAGTATTTTACTGAGAATTTATTGGGAATTTACGTGGTAATTTGCTGAGAATTTAATAGAAATTTACTGAGTAATATACTGAGAGTTTACTAAGTAATTTAATAAGAATTTACTAGGAATTACTAATTAATTTAATGAAAATTTACTAGGAATTTACTGAGAATTTACTGGGAATTTACAACGAATTTCCTCAGTAATTTGCTTAGAATTTACTGAGTAATTTACTAAGAATTTACATAGAATTTACTCAGTAGTTTACTGGGAATTTAATGAGTAATTTACTGAGAATTTGATTTGAATTTACGGAGTAATTTGCTGCGAATTTACGAATTAATTTAAGAAGAATTTACAAGGAATTTATTTATTAATTTACTTAAAATTTACTGAGAATTTATTCAGTAATTTACTGAGAATTTACTGAAAATTTACTGAATAATTTACAGTGAATTTACTGGAAATTTACTAGGAATTTACTGAGTAATTTACTAAGAATTCACTGGAATTTATTGAGTAATTTACTGAGAATTTACTGGGAACTTACTGAGAAATTTAATAAGATTTTATGGGAATTTACTTATTAATTTAATGGAAATTTACTGAGTAATTTACAGAGAATTTACAGAGAATTTACTCAGTAATTTACAGAGAATTTACAGGGAATTTGCTCAGAAATTTACTGAGAATTTACTGGGAATTTAATAAGTAATTTACTGAGAATTTGCTTTGAATTTACAGAGTAATTTGCTGGAAATTTGCTGAGTAATTTAAGAAGAATTTAAGAGGAATTTACTGAATAATTTACTGAGAATTTACTGGGAATTTACACGGTAATTTACAAAGAATTTACTGGAAATTTACTGAATAATTTACTAAGAATTTACAAGAAATTTACTGACTATTTACTGGGAATTTACTGAGAATTTACGGGGAATTTATTGAGTAATTTACTGAGAATTTACTGGGAATTTAGTCAGTAATTTCCTGAGAATTTACTGGGAATTTATTGAGAAATTTTATAAGATTTTATGGGAATTTAATTATTAATTTAATGGGAATTTCCTGAGTAATTTTCTGAGAATTTACAGGGAATTTACTTAACAATTTACAGAGAATTTTCTAAAAATTTACTGAGTACTTTACTGTAAATTTACAGCGAATTTACACCGTAATATAATGAGAATTTACGGGGAATTTACTTTGTAATTTACTGAGAATTTACAGGGGATTTACTCAGTAATTTTCTGGGGATTTACTAAGAATGACTCTGCAATTTACTGGGAATTTACTAGGAATTTAATGAGTAATTTAATGGGAATTTACTGAGAATTTATTAGGAATTTACTGCGTAATTTTCTGAGAATTTAGTAGGAGTTTACTCGGTTATTTACAAAGAATTTACTTAGAATTTACTGCGTAATTTACTGAGAATTTTCTGTGAATTTACAGAGAATTTACTTGGAATTAACTGTATAATTTAATGAGAATTTTTTGCTAATTTAATGAGTAATTTAATAATAATTTACTGAGAATTTACTCAAGGATTTACGAAAAATTTACTGGGAATTTACTGAGAATTTTACTGTGAATTTAATGGGAATTTACTAAGTAATTTACTGAGAATTTAAAAGGAATTTACTAAGTAATTTAATGAGAATTTTCTGAGAATTTACGTAGTAATTTGCTAATAATTTACTGAAAATTTATTAGGAATTTACTGAGTAATTTGCTAAAAATTTACTAGGAATTCACTTAGTAATTTAATAAGAATTTATTGAGAATTTACTAATTCATTTAATGAGAATTTATTGAGAATTTATTGGGAATTTCCACAGTAATTTACTGAGAATTGACTGGGAATTTACTGCGTATGTACTAGGAATTGACTGAGTAATTTAATGAGAATTTATTGGGAATTTATTTAGAATTTTCTGGGAATTTCCTCAGTAATTTAGTGGGAATTTACTTAGTTATTTTACTGAGAATTTAATGGGAATTTACTGATTAATTTATTGGGAATTTACTGAGTAAATTACTGAAAATTTACTAGGAATTTAATGAAAATTTACTGAGAATTTATTAGGATTTTACTGAGTAATTTACTTAGAATTTAGTGAGAGTTTACCAGTAATTTACTGAGAATTTAATGGGAATCATCTGGGAATTTACTGAGAATTTACTGCGAATTTACTGAGAATTTACTCAATAATTTACTGGGAATTTTTTGAAAATTTACTACGTAATTTACTGTGAATTTAGTGGGAATTTACTGTGTAATTTACCGGCTATTTACTGAGTAATTTATTGAGTAATTTGCTGACAAATTGCATTGAATTTGCTCAGTAATTTACTGAGAATTTACTGACTAATTTACTTAAAATTTACTGGGAATTTACTGAGTAATTTGCTGAGAATTTACGGGGAATTTACACAGTAATTTAATTAGGATTTTCTAGGAATTTACTAAGTAGTTTACTGAGAATTTACTTGGAATTTACACAGTAATTTACAGAGAATTTTCGAGTAATTTACTGCGTAATTTAATGAGAATTTACACGGAATTTACTGAAATTATAGGCAGTAATTTGCTTGAAATTTACTGAGAATTTACTAGGAATTTACTTCGTAATGTACTGAGAATTTACTAGAAATTTATTGAGAATTTACTGAAATTTACACAGTAATATAATGAGAATTTACTGGGAATTTACTAAGTAATTTACTGAGAATTTACAAGGAATTTCCTCAATAATTTGCTGAGAATTTACTGGAAATTTATTGAGTAATTTACTGAGAATTTACTATGTAATTTAATAAGAATTTACCGGAAATTTACTAATTAATTTATTAAGAATTTACTGGGAATTTAATGAGTAATTTCCTTAGAATTTACAGGGAACTTAGTCAGTAATTTACTGGAAATTTAATGAGTAATTTACTGAGAATTTGCTTTGAATTTACAGAGTAATTCGTTGGAAATTGACTGAGTAATTTACGAAGAATTTACGAGAAATTTACTGAATAATTTACTGAGAATTTACGAAAAATTTACTGACTATTTACTGAGTAATTTACTGAGAATTTACCAAGTAATTTACTAAGAATTTACTGGGAATTTACTGAAAATTTACTGAGTAATTTACTCAGAATTTACTGAGTAATTTAATAAGAATTTACTGGGAATTTACTAATTAATTTAATGAAAATTTACTGTGAATTTATAAGGAATTTCCTTAGTAATTTGCTAAGAATTTACTAAGTAATTTAATAAGAATTTAACGGGAATTTACTAATTAATTTAATTTGAATTTACTGAGAATTTACTAGGAATTTAGTCAGTAATTTACTGAGAATTTACTGGGGATTTAATGAGTAATTTACTGAGAATTTGCTTTAAATTTACTGAGTAATTTGCTGGGAATTTACTTAGTAATTTAAGAAGAATTTACGAGGAATTTACTGAATAATTTACTGAGAATTTACCAAGTAATTTTCTGAGAATTTACTAGGAATTTGCTGAAAACTTACTGGGAATTTACTGAGAATTTATTGAGTAATTTACTGAGAATTTACTTGGAATATAGTTAGTAATTTATAGAGAATTTACTGGGAATTTACTGAGAAATTTAATAAGATTTTATAGGAATTTACTTATTAATTTAATGAGAATTTATTGGGAATTTACTCAGTAATTTACTTAGAATTTACTGGGAATTTAATGAGTAATTTACTGAGAATGTGCTTTGAATTTACACAGTAATTTGCTGGGAATTTACTGAGTAATTTAAGAAGAATTTCTGAGGAATTTAATGAATAATTTACTTGTAATTTACTTAGTAATTTTCTGAGAATTTACTAAAAACTTACTGGTAATTTACTGAGAATTTACCGGAAATTTATTGAGTAATTTACCGAGAATTTACTAGGAATTTAGTCAGTAATTTCCAGAGAATTTACTGGAAATTTAATAAGATTTTATAGGAATTTACCTATTACTTTAATGGGAATTTACTGAGCAATTTACTGGAATTTACAGAGTAATTTGCTGGGAATTTACTGAGTAATTTTAGAAGAATTTACTGAGTAATTATAGAAGAATTTACGAGGAATTTATTGAATAATTTACTAGGAATTTACTCAGTAATTTACTAACTATTTACTGGAAATTTACTCAGTAATTTACTGAGAATGTACCATGTAATTTACTGAGAATTTACTGAAAATTTCCTGGGAATTTATTGAGAATTTGCTGGGAATTTAGTCAGTAACTTCCTGAGAATTTACTGGAATTTACTGTGAAATTTAATAAGATTTTACGGGAATTTACTTATTAATTTAATGGGAATTTACTGAGAATATACAAGGAATTTACTCAGTAATTTACAGAGAATTTTCTGAGATTTTACTGAGTAATTTACTGTGAATTTACTGCGAATTTGCACAGTAATATAATGAGAATTCACTGGAAATTTACTGAGAATTTACTCAATAATTTACTGAGTAATTTAATGGGAATTTACTGCGAATTTACTGAGAATTTACTAGGAATTTACTGAGAATTTACTGGGAGTTTACTCAGTAATTTACTGAGAATTTACTTGGAGTTTACTAGGTAATATATAGAGAATTTACTTGGAATTAACTACATAATTTAATGAGAATTTTCTGCGAATTTAATGTGTAATTTAATAATAATTTACTGGGAATTTACTGAGAATTTACTCAAGAAATTACTAAGAATTTACTGAGAAATTTACTGAGAATTTAATGGGAATTTACTAAGTAATTTACTAAAAATTTAGAATGAATTTAATAAGTAATTTAATGAGAATTTACGTAGTAATTTGCTGAGAATTTACCGAAAATTTACTTAGTAATTTACTAGGAATTTATTGAATAATTTACTAAAAATTTACTGGGAATTTACTGAGTAATTTAATAAGACTTTATTGGGAATTTACTAATTCATTTAATGAGAATTTACTTAGAATTTATAGGAATTTCCACAGTAATTTACTGAGAATTGAATGGGAATTTACTGAGTAATTTAATGAGAATATAGTGAGAAATTTACTGAGAATTTTATGGTAATTTCCTGGGTAATTTAATGACAATTTACTGGGAGTTTACTGAGAATTTAATGTAAATTTACTGATTAATTTAATGGAAATTTACTGAGTAATTTACTGGGAATTTATTAGTAATTTACTGAGAATTTAGCGAGAATTCACCGGGAATTTACTGAATAATTCACTGAGAATTTACTGCGAATCATCTGGGAATTTACTGTGAATTTACTGCGAATTTACTCAGTAATTTGCTGGGAATTTACTACGTAATTTACTGAGAATTTAACGGGAATTTACTGTGTAATTTACTGGGAATTTACTGAGTAATTTGCTGAGAATTTACATTAAATTTCCTTAGTAATTTACTGAGAATTTATTAGGAATTTACTGAGTAATTTAGTTAAAATTTACTGGGAATTTACTGAGAATTTACGGAAAATTTACACAGTAATTTAATTAGAATTTACTAGGAATTTACTGAGTTGTTACTAAGAATTTACGGGGAATTTACACAGTAATTCATTGAGAATTTTTTGGTAATTTACTGTGTAATTTTATGAGAATTTACTGGAAATTTTCTGAAATTTTACACAGTAATTTGTTTGGAATTTACTGAGAATTTACTGGGAATTTACTTTGTAATGTACTGAGAATTTTCTAGGAATTTACTCAGTAATTTACTGAAAATTTACAAGGAATTTCCGCAGTAATTAGCTGAGAATTTCCTAAGTAATTTATTGAAAATTTACTGAGTAATTTACAGAGAATTTATTGGGAATTTAGTTAGTAATTTATTGAGAATTTACTCGGAATTTAACGAGCAATTTACTAAGAATTTGCTTTGAATTTACAAAGTAATTTGTTGGGAATTTACTGAGTAATTTAAGAAGATTTTACAAGGAATTTAATGAATAATTAACTGAGAATTTACAGGGAATTTACTCAGTAATTTACTGAGAATTTACTAAAAATTTATTAAATAATTTACTGAGAATTTACTGGAAATTTACTAACTATTTGCTGGGAATTTACTGAGTAATTTACTGAAAATTTACTGGGAATTTACTGAGAATTTACTGACTAATTTACTGAGAAATTTAATAAGATTTTATGGGAATTTACTTATTAATTTAATGTGAATTTACTGAGTAATTTCCTGAGAATTTACCGAGAATTTACTCAGTAATTTACTGAGAATTTGTTTTGAATTTATAGATTAATTTGCTGGAAATTTACTGAGTAATTTAAGAAGAATTTTTGAGGAATTTACTAAATAATTTACTGAGAATTTACTGGGAATTTACTCAGTAATTTACTGAGAATTTGCTGAGTAATTTACCGATAATTTCCCATGTAATTTACTGAGAATTTACTAGGAATTTACTGAGAAATTTATAGAGAATTTACTCAGTAATTTACTGGGAATTTACTTAATAATTTACAGAGAATTTAATGAGTAATTAATGGGAATTTACTGCGAATTTACTTAGAATTTAATGAGTAATTTACTTGGAATTTACTTGGTAATTTACTGAGAATTTAATGGTAATTTACTAAGTAATTTACTGAGAATTTACTGAGATTTTGCTAAATATTTTACTAGTAATTTACTGAGAATGTTCTTGGAATTTACGGGGTAATTTACAAAGAATTTACTTGAAATTAACTGCATAATTTAATTAGAATTTACTGGGTATTTACTGAGAGTTTAATGAGAATTTACTGAGTAATTTGCTGGGAATTTAATGTGTAATTTAATAAGAATTTACTGGGAATTTATTAAGAATTTACGGGGAATTTACTCAAGAATTTACTGCGAATTTGCTGAGAAATTTATTGAGAATTTAATAGGAATTTACTAATTAATTTATCGAGAATTTAAAAGGAATTTATTGAGTATTTTAATGAGAACTTATTGGGAATTTACTGAGAATTTACGTAATAATTTGCTGAGAATTTAGTAGAAATTTACTAAGTAATTTACTGAGAATTTACTGAGTAATTTAATAAGAATTTACTAGGAATTACTAATTAATTTAATAAAAATTTACTAGGAATTTACTCAGAATTTACAAGGAATTTCCTTAGTAATTTGCTTAGAATTTACTAAGTAATTTAATAAGAATTTACTAGAAATTACTAATTAATTTAATGAAAATTTACTAGGAATTTACTAAGAATTTACTGGGAATTTACAAGGAATTTCCTTAGTAATTTGCTTAGAATTTACTGAGTAATTTACTGAGAATTTACTTAGTAGTTTACTGGGAATTTAATGAGTAATTTACTCAGAATTTGATTTGAATTTACGGAGTAATTTGCTGCGAATTTACGAATTAATTTAAGAAGAATTTACGAGGAATTTACTTATTAATTTACTGGGAATTTCTTCAGTAATTTACTAAGAATTTACTGAAAATTTACTGAACAATTTACAGTGAATTTACTGGAAATCTACTGTCACGACCCCAAACCGCCCCTAGTAGTTTGGTGCCGTGATGGCCAGCAATCCGAGATTACCGAAGGCCAACTTTCAAAAGTTTAACACAATCAGAGTATAGTATAGGGGCTCACAGATGCGGAAGCGATAAATCAAAATACAAGTGGTCCATAAGAGCTGTGCATAGATCAAATGTAATGACATACATGACATAGTTTCTCATTCGGTTGATAATAAACGAAATACATATCAGAATCTTGATCAAAAGGCTTCTAGAGCCGACATGTGCAAATACAATGATTACAAGCCAAAGAAGCATAATCTTCAAGATTTGCCGACGAAATACAAATTTTCCGACATAGTTCTGTCTCTTTCGCTGGTTCTCCCCCGAGCTCTGGTATCGATTCTGGTTAGCTTCGGCCAGAATGGCTTTGTCCAACACTTCGGCGTAAGTCGGCATATTGTGCAAGTTAACCCGGTCTTGAATCGGTCCGCGAAGGCCACTCTCGAACTTCCTGGCCTTCATGTAATTCATCGTTGGCCATGTGAGGTGCAAACCTCGCCAATTCAGTAAAAGCGGGGTCGTATTCCGCCACTGTTCGGTTGCCTTGCGTCAAAGTCTGAAATTCGGTAGCCTTGCGGTTTCGAACACTTAGGGGAAAGTGTTTGTTGTAGAACAACTCTAAGAATCGGCTCTAGGTCAGATCTGGATTGCTTTCTCGAACCATCATCCACCATCTGCGAGCGTCATCATCTAACGTGAATGCTGCCAACGCCACCTTCTGAGCGTCGGTGCTAGGAAAGATCTCGAACAACTTTTCTATTTCCAAAACCCACGCCTCAGCCTTCATTGGCTCTATACCCCCAGAGAATCTCGGTGGTTTCATTTTCTTGAACTCCCTGATCAAAGCTATCGTGCCATCCTCATATAAGGCTGGCTGCGGAGGAACTTGCGGCACTGGAGGAGGTGGAGGCAGAACTACATTTCGGCCGTTGGTCTGCTCGGCCTGAGTCGACGTAGCACTAGCGTACTACTGTCTTGTTTGCCTCAACTCGCGGGCCAAACCTTCAACTAATCTTTCCAGTCTGTCCAATCTGTCTTCGGGCTGATCCCGGCCAATTGGAGGTCTACCTCTCCTCACGATGCTATGAGCATGCAAAGTGTGAATTTAAAACAAATAAGCAAATAACCATGTAGGCAAGTGACAGATAGGTATGTCAAGACAATGCACACCTCGTTCAAATAGCAAGCACCATGATGCAATCCTAACATCTTTCTAAGGGAAATCCTATGCTCTTTAGGACTCAAAGTGTGTAAATAACGTATATTCAATAAATTGTGCTCTGATACCACTCTGTCACGACCCCAAACCGCCCCTAGTAGTTTAGTGCCATGATGGCCAGCAATCCGAGATTACCGAAGGCCAACTTTCAAAAGTTTAACACAATCAGAGTTATAATAGGGGCTCACAGATGCGGAAGCAATAAATCAAAATACAAGTTGGTCCATAAGAGCTGTGCATAGATCAAATGTAATGACATACATGACATAGTTTCTCATTCGGTTAATAAACGAAATACATATCAGAATCTTGATCAAAAGGCTTCTAGAGCCGACATATGCAAATACAATGATACAAGCAAAGAAGCATAATCTTCAGATTTGCCGACGTAAATTACCAAATTTTCCGACATAGAACAAGTCAAGACGACATGACAAGAATCCAAAACAAGCTTTGCAAAACACTTCTAGGGCGTCGCCACCGTCCTGGCTCATCACCTACATATATATAGAGAGGGTGAGGCTTGGATACTCAGTGAATGGTACTATGTAATAAAGGTTTTGCATGAATATAGCCGAAGTCTTTTCAAACCAAAAACATTCCAAGACCATACGAATATTAGCTGAGAGATCCTTTCAGGACCAAAACAGATCAAAACTTTATCAAAGCAAAGAGATGAACCGATATTCATCTATCAAGTCTTACAAGTCTCAAGGGATGCTTACTGGCATCGGCAAAAACAAAATCAAGCTTTCCGAACAAAACAAATCCACGCGGTAAACCGTCAGTGGGCAAAACAAAGACTGCCAGATCCGTAATCGATTAGTCGAAGGTACTGCGAAAGTTTATAGTCCTCCAGCACAAGGGACTTGTGTTACTTAAGCCCGTAGCCCGCTTTAACACGATAGTCTTGTGTTACTTAGGCCCGTAGCCCGCTTTAACACGATAGTCTTTCCAAGAAAGGACCGTATCCTTTTATTATTAGTGCTGCGAAAGTTTAGAGTCCTCCAGCACAAGGGACTTTTCAAGGATGACATCAAAACAAAGCTTATACTTGATACATCAAAACAGAGCTATTCATTCATGCTTAAGAAATACTTTCGTCAAAACAAAGCAAAGCAAGATTTATCAAAACAGTATAACATCGCTTTATTAAAAATACCACTCACATAGATCTCCTCGGGTGTGGGCTCAAAGCAAAGATCAAGGGCCTACAATCACATGGCAATCACATTCTCAAAACAAGCTTTATATACATGCAAATGATCCCGGCATTCTCACCAGATCCAAGTCAATGACAAAGCAAAACATGTTGGGAGTTTAAACACTGCTTTCGTCTCATGAAAACACACTGGGTACCAACCAGGTCTTTGCCGAGGTCCCACACCTCCTTGCCGAGGTGTGGTCCCGATGGTCTCGTTCAAAAGCAAAGTCGGGAAAACCTGGGTTTCCCTTTGAAGAACATGAAGAACATGATGAACATGGTCATGAGGAAGATGAATGCAAGATCATAACTTGTTACAAAAAAATCTGAGATTTCATGCCATGAGTTCAAAACATGGACCTGGGTACCCATACAAGAAGACCATGCAAGAACAACCACAAAAACATGGTTCTAGTTCCAAACTTTCGGATCAAAACGAGACTTTCATTCAAGAACACATGAATACTATCTTTCTCATCCGAAACCAACTTCAAATCGATGCATAACATGCAAAACAGATTCGATCATGCAATGCAGCTAGATGATCAATAACAACAACCAGAGTAGATTAAGATTCTTACCCCAAAGCTCGAATCTAACGGCTCAACTCCAAAGGTCAACTCGAAAATCTACTCTCTCACTCTAAAACTCCTTCTCCCTCTTCTAGAGCTTCTCTCTCTTCAAGAACAAAACTTGCAACAAAATGATACAAAAGAATGATATGTTCACAGTCCTGCCGGCTGACTTAACCCTCAGCTCGGACATGTGGCGCTTCCGGGTTGGTTCAACTCAAAGGGTGACTGATTGATAAGACAACTCTATGACAAAGCGTATGCAGCAAGCTAAGGCAAGACACATCGGCAAGTAATGACATCGGTTAAAGTCAAAGCTTCGGCAACAGGGTAACAAAGACATCGGCTAGGGAGGACGACACTTGACTAAGCTGTGCCACACCTCGGTCTAGGTCATACCTGCCCAAGGACAAGGATCACTAAGTGCAAAACATCTCAGCAACAAGCCCGGTGTAAAGATGGGGGTCGACCAAGCGGTTCCAAAACAGTTCTAAATACAAAGGTTCAGAGGTGAACTAAGCTCAAGATGACCTCGGCTACACACCAAGCAAGGAACAAAATCATGCAAGCAATACTTAATCAAAACAAGGCAAGGCAAAACTTGCAAAACAACATAACAAGACGGGATCATGAATGAATGTATGCAGGTATGACAAGAGTAAGGTGAGGGTTGCTACATTTACTGACTATTTATTGAGTAATTTACTGAAAATTTACTGGGAATTTATTAAGTAATTTACTGAGAATTTGCTGAGAACTTACTGAGAAATTTAATAAGATTTTATGGGAATTTACTTATTAATTTAATGGGAATTTACGGAGTAATTTACTGAGAATTTACAAGGAATTTACTCAGAAATTTACTGAGAATTTACTGGGAATTTAATGAGTAATTCACTGAGAATTTGCTTTTAATTTACAAAGTAATTTGCTGGGAATTTACTGAGTAATTTAAGAAGAATTTACGAGGAATTTACTGAATAATTTACTGAGAATTTACTGGGAATTTACACAGTAATTTATTAAGAATTTACTAGAAATTTACTGACTATTTATTGGAATTTACTGAGTAATTTACTGAGAATTTACTGGGAATTTACTGGGAATTTATTGAGTAATTTACTGGGAATTTAGTCAGTAATTTCTTGAGAATTTACTGGAAATTTACTGAGAAATTTAATAAGATTTTATGGGAATTTAATTATTATTTTAATGGGAATTTCCTGAGTAATTTTCTGACAATTTACAAGGAATTTACTCCGCAATTTACAGAGAGTTTTCTGTGAATTTACTGAGTACTTTACTGTGAGTTTACAGCGAATTTACACCGTAATATAATGAGAATTTACTGGGAATTTACTTTGTAATTTACTGAAAATTTACAGGGAATTTACTCAGTAATTTAATGGGGATTTACTAAGAATTACTCGGCAATTTACTGGGAATTTACTAGGAATTTAATGAGTAATTTAATGGGAATTTACTGAAAATTTACTAGGAATTTACTGAGTAATTTACTGAGTAATTTAGTGGGAGTTTACTCGGTTATTTACAGAGAATTTACTTGGAATTTACTGCGTAATTTACTGAGAATTTTCTGTGAATTTACTAGGTAATTTACAGAGAATTTACTTGGAATTAACTGCATAATTTAATGAGAATTTTCTGCTAATTTAATAATAATTTACTGAGAATTTACTCAAGGATTTACTAAAAATTTACTGGGAATTTACTAAAAATTTTACTGTGAATTTAATGGGAATTTACTAAGTAATTTACTTAGAATTTAAAAGCAATTTACTAAGTAATTTAATGAGAATTTACTGAAAATTTTCTAAGAATTTACGTAGTAATTTGCTGATAATTTACTGAAAATTTACTAGGAATTTACTGAGTAATTTACTAAAAATTTACTGGGAATTCACTTAGTAATTTAATAAGAATTTACTGGGAATTCACTAATTCATTTAATGAGAATTTACTGGGAATTTATTGAGAATTTCCACAGTAATTTACTGAGAATTGATTGGGAATTTAATGCGTATTTACTGGGAATTGACTGAGTAATTTAATGAGAATTTACTAGGAATTTATTTAGAATTTTCTAGGAATTTTCTCAGTAATTTAGTGGAAATTTACTTAGTAATTTACTAAGAATTTAATGGGAATTTACTGATTAATTTATTGGGAATTTACTGAGAATTTACTAGGAATTTACTGAGAATTTATTAGGATTTTACTGAGTAATTTACTGAGAATTTAGTAAGAGTTTACCGGTAATTTACTAAGTAATTTACCGAGAATTTACTAGGAATCATCTGGGAATTTACTGAGAATTTACACAATAATTTACTGGGAATTTTTCTGAGAATTTACTACGTAATTTACTGAGAATTTAGTGGGAATTTACTGTGTAATTTACCGACAATTTACTGAGTAATTTATTGAGTAATTTGCTGAGAAATTACATTGAATTTGCTTAGTAATTTACTGAGAATTTAATGACTAATTTACTTAGAATTTACTGGGAATTTACTGAGTAATTTGCTGAGAATTTACGGGGAATTTACATAGTAATTTAATTAGGATTTACTAGGAATTTACTAAGTAGTTTACTGAGAATTTACTTGGAATTTACACAGTAATTTACTAAGAATTTTCGAGTAATTTACTGCGTAATTTAATGAGAATTTACACGGAATTTACTGAAATTATAGACAGTAATTGATTGAAATTTACTGAGAATTTACTGGGAATTTACTTTGTAATGTACTGAGAATTTACTAGGAATTTACTGAGAATTTACTGGAATTTACACAGCAATATAATGAGAATTTACTGGGAATTTACTGAGTAATTTATCGGGAATTTACTGAGTAATTTACTGAGAATTTACAAGGAATTTCCTCAATAATTTGCTGAGAATTTACTGAGTAATTTACTGAGAATTTACTATGTAATTTAATAAGAATTTACCAGAAATTTACTAATTAATTTATTAAGAATTTACTAGGAATTTAATGAGTAATTTATTGAGAATTTGCTTTCAATTTACAGAGTAATTTGCTGGAAATGTTTTGAGTAATTTAAGAAGAATTTACGAGGAATTTACTGAATAATTTACAAAAAATTTACTGACTATTTACTGAGTAATTTACTGAGAATTTACCAAGTAATTTACTAAGAATTTACTCAGAATTTACTCAATAATTTACTGAAAATTTACTGAATAATTTACTGAGAATTTACTGACTCTTTATTGGGAATTTACTGAGTAATTTAGATAGAATTTATCAAGTAATTTACTGAGAATTTACTGGGAATTTATTGAGTAATTTATTGAGAAATTTAATAAGATTTTATGGGAATTTACTTATTAATTTAATAGGAATTTACTGAGTAATTTACTGAGAATTTGCAGGGAATTTACTCAGTAATTTACTGCGAATTTACGTTGAATGTACAGAGTAATTTGCTGGGAATTTATTGAGTAATTTAAGAAAAATTTACGAGGAATTTACTGAATAATTTACTGAGAATTTACTCAGTAATTTACTGAGAATTTACTGGAAATTTACTGAATAATTTACAGAGAATGTACTGGAAATTTACTCACTATTTACTGGGAATTTACTGAGTAATTTACTGAAAATTTAACAAATAATTTACTGAGAATTTACTGGGAATTTACTAAGAATTTATTGAGAATTTACTGTGAATTTACGCAGTAATATAATGGGAATTCACTTAGTAATTTACTGAGAATTTACTCGAAATTTATTGAGAATTTACTCAGCAATTTACTGAGGAATTTACTGAGAATTTAATGAGTAATTTACTTAAAATTTACTAGGAATTTAAAGAGTAATTTGCTGGTAGTTTACTCGTTAATTTACTGAGAATTTACTTGGAATTTGCTGCGTAATTTCTTGAGAATTTAATAGGAATTTACTGAGTAATTTACTGAGAATTTATGGGGATTTTTCTGACTATTTTACTAGTAATTTACTGAGAATTTTCTAGGAATTTACGGGTAATTTACAGAGAATTTACTTGGAATTAACTGCATAATTTATTTAGAATTTACTAGGTATTTACTAAGAGTTTAATGGGAATTTACTGAGTAATTTGCTGAGAATTTAATGAGTATTTGAATAAGAATTTACTGGGAATTTATTGAGAATTTACGAGGAATTTGCTAAAGAGTTTACTGAGAATTTACTGTGAATTTGCTGAGAAATTTATTAAGAATTTAATGGGAATTTACTAATTAATTTACTGAGAATTTAAAAGGAATTTATTGAGTAATTTAATGAGAATTTATTAGGAATTTACTGAGAATTTACTAGGAATTTACGTAGTAATTTGCTTATAATTTATTGGATATTTACTGAATAATTTAATAAGAATTTACTGGGAATTTACTAATTAGTTTAATGAGAATTTACTGAGAGTTTACTGGAAAAACTGAGTAATTTACTGAGAATTTACAAAGAATTTCCTCAGTAATTTGCTGAGAATTTACTGGAAACTTTCTGAGTAATTTACTTAAAATTACTAAGTAATTTAATAAGAATTTACCGGGAATTTACTAATTAATTTAATGAGAGTTTACTAGGAATTTACAAATTAATTTAATGAGAATTTACTAGGAATTTACTGAGAATTTAATGAGTAATTTACCGAGAATTTACTGGGAATTTAGTCAGTAATTTACTGAGAATTTGCTTTGAATTTGCAGAGAAATTTTCTGGGAATTTACTAAGTAATTTAAGAAGAATTTACAAGGAATTTACTGAATAATTTACTGAGAATTTACTGGAAATTTACTCAGTAATTTACTAAGAATTTATTGAAAATTTACTAAATAATTTACTGAGAATTTATTGAAAATTTACTGACTATTTACTGGGAATTTACGGCGTAATTTACTGAGAATTTACCAAGTAATTTACTGAGAATTTGCTGGGAATTTACTGAAAATTTACTGGGAATTTACTGAGAACTTACTGGGAATTTATTGAGTAATTTACTGAGAATTTATTGGAAATTTAGTCAGTAATTTACTGGGAATTTACTGAGAAATTTAATAAGATTTTATGGGAATTTACAGGGAATTTACTCAGTAATTTACTGAGAATTTACTGGGAATTTAATGAGTAATTTACTGAGAATTTACTTTGAATTTACAGAGTAATTTGCTGGGAATTTACTGAGTAATTTACGAAGAATTTACGAGAAAGTTACTGAATAATTTACTGAGAATTTACTGGGAATGTACTCAGTAATTTACTGAAAATTACTGAATAATTTACTGAGTATTTTCTGGAAATTTACTGACTATTTACTGGGAATTTACTGAGAATTTATCAAGTAATTTACTGAGAATTTACTCCGAATTTATTGGGAATTTATTGAGTAATTTACTGAGAATTTACTATGAATTTAGTTAGTAATTTCTTGAGAAATTTAATAAGATTTTATTGGAATTTACTTATTAATTTAATGAGAATTTACAAGGAATTTACTCAGTAATTTACAGATAATTTTCTTAGAATTTACTGTGAATTTACTGCGAATTTACACAGTAATATAATGAGAATTTACTGAGAATTTATAGGGAATTTACTCTGTAATTTACTGTTAATTTACTCGGAATTTACTGAGAATTTACGTGGTAATTTACTAGGAATTTACTAAGAATTTAATAAGTAATTTAATAGGAATTTACTGTGAATTTTATGAGAATTTACTAGGAATTTATTGGGAGTTTACTCAGTAATTTACTGAGAATTTACTGCGTAATTTACTGAGAATTTTCTGGAAATTTACTGGTAATTTACAGAGAATTTACTAGGAATTAACTACATAATTTAATGAGAATTTTCTGCGTATTTAATGAGTAATTTAGTAAGAATTTACTAGGAATTTATTGAGAATTTACTCAAGAATTTACTGGGAATTTACTGAGAAATTTATTGAGAATTTAATGGGAATTTACTAAGTAATTTACTGAGAATTTAAAAGGAATTTACTAAGTAATTTAATGAGAATTTATTGCGAATTTACTGAGAATTTACGCATTATTTGCTGAAAATTTACTAGAAATTTACTAAAAATTTACTGAATAATTTAATAAGAATTTTCTGGGAGTTTACTAATTCATTTAATGAGAATTTACTGAGAAATTACTTTGAATTTACAGGTAATTTACACAGTAATTTACTAGGAGTTGTCTGGGAATTTACTGAGTATTTACTGGAAATTTACTGAGTAATTTAATGAAAATTTAATGAGAATTTACTGATTAATTTAATGGGTATTTAATGAGTAATTTACTGAGAATTTACTGGGAATTTAATGAGAATTTACTGAGAATTTACTAGGAATTTACTAGGTAATTTACTGAGAATTTATTGAGAATTTGCCGGGAATTTATTGAGTACTTTACTGAGAATTTATTGGGAATCATCTGGGAATTTACTGAGAATTTACTGCGAATTTGCTGAGGAATTTACTTGGAATTTGCTGAGTAATTTACTCAGAATTTACTGGGAATTTACTACGTAATTTACTGAGAATTTAATGGGAATTTTCTGTGTAATTTACCGGGAATTTACTGAGTAATTTATTGAGTAATTTGCTGAGAATTTATTTTGAATTTCCTTAGTAATTTACTGAGAATTTACTGGGGATTTATTGAGTAATTTACTTAGAATTTTCTAGGAATTTACTGAGTAGTATGCTTAGAATTTACGGGAAATTTACTGAGAATTTATTCAAAATTTACTCAGTAATTTACTGAGAATTTACTGAAAATTTTCTGAATAATTTACTGATAATTTACTCAGTATTTACTGGGAATTTACCAAGAATTTACCAAGTAATTTACTGAGAATTTACTCTGAATTTACGCAGTAATATAATATGAATTTATTAAGTAATTTACCGGGAAATTACTGAGAATTTACTCAGTAATTTACTGGGAATTTACTAAGTAATTTGCTAAGAATTTAATGAGTAATTTACTTACAATTTACTAGGAATTTAATGAGTAATTTGCTGGGAATTTACTCGGTAATTTACTGAGAATTTACTTGGAATTTACTAGGTAATTTGCTGAGAATTTACTAGGATTTTACTGAGTATTTTACTAGTAATTTAATGAGAATTCTCTGGTAATTTACGGGGTAATTTACAGGGAATTTACTTGGAATTAACTGCATAATTTAATTAGAATTTACTGGGCATTTACTAAGAGTTTAATGGGAATTTATTAATTAATTTGACAAGAATTTAATGAGTAATTTAATAAGAATTTACTTGGAATTTATTGAGAATTTATGAGGAATTTACTCAAGAATTTGCTGAGAATTTACAGCGAATTTGCTGAGAAATTTATTGAGAATTTAATGGGAATTTACTAATTAATTTACTAAGAATTTAAAAGCAATTTACTGAGTAATTTAATTAAAATTTATTGGGAATTTACTGAGAATTTACTAGGAATTTTACCTAGTAATTTGCTTAGAATTTA
The DNA here is from genome assembly GCF_004153795.1 of Camellia sinensis. NCBI lineage: Eukaryota > Viridiplantae > Streptophyta > Magnoliopsida > Ericales > Theaceae > Camellia > Camellia sinensis. The sequence continues at coordinate 3,063,461 of NW_021025277.1, read as the reverse complement.
CTGAAAATTTACTGAGAATTTACTAAGTAATTTAATAAGAATTTACATGGAATTTACTAATTAGTTTAATGAGAATTCACTAAGAATTTACTGGGAAAACTAAGTAATTTACTGAGAATTTACAAGGAATTTCCTCAGCAATTTGCTGATAATTTACTGGAAATTTACTGAGTAATTTACTGAGAATTTACTAAGTAATTTAATACGAATTTACCGGGAATTTACTAATTAATTTAATGAGAATTTACTAGGGATTTACTGAGAATTTAATGAGTAATTTACTAAGAATTTACTGGGAATTTAGTCAGTAATTTACTGGGAATTTAATAAGTAATTTACTGAGAATTTGTTTTGAATTTACAGAGTAATTTGTTGGGAATTTATTGAGTAATTTAAGAAGAATTTACGAGGAATTTACTGAGAATTTACTGGGAATTTACTTAGTAATTTACTGAGAATTTATTGAAAATTTACTGAATAATTTACTGAGAGTTTATTGGAAATTTACTGACTATTTACTGGGAATTTATTGAGTAATTTACTGATAATTTACCAAGTAATTTACCTAGAATTTACTGAGAATTTATTGAGTAATTTACTAATAATTTACTGGGAATTTAGTCAGTAATTTCCTGGGAATTTACTTAGAAATTTAATAAGATTTTATGGGAATTTACTTATTAATTTAATGGAAATTTACTGAGTAATTTATTAAGAATTTACAGAGAATTTAATGAGTAATTTACTGAGAATTTGCTTTGAATTTACAGAGTAATTTGCTGGGAATTTACTTAGTAATTTAAGAAGAATTTAGGATGAATTTACTGAATAATTTACTGAGAATTTATTGGCAATTTACTCAGTAATTTATTGAGATATTACTAAAAAATTACTGAATAATTTACTGAGAACTTATTGGAAATTTACTGACTATTTACTGGGAATTTACTGAGTAATTTACTGAGAATTTACCAAGTAATTTACTGAGAATTTACTAGGAATTTACATAGAATTTATAGGGAATTTATTGAGTAATTTACTGGAAATTTACTGAGAAATTTAATAAGATTTTATGGGAGTTTACTTATTAATTTAATGGGAATTTACTGAGTAATTTATTCAGAATTTACAGGGAATTTACTCAGTAATTTATTGTAAATTTAATGAGTAATTTGCTAAGAATTTTCTTTGAATTTACAGAGTAATTTGCTGGGAATTTACTTAGTAATTTAACAAGAATTTACTTGGAATTTATTCAGTAATTTATTGAGAATATACTGGAAATTTACTGAATAATTTACTGAGAACTTACTGGAAATTTACTGACTGTTTACTAGTAATTTACTGAGTAATTTACTGAGAATTTACCAAGTAATTTACTGAGAATTTACTTAAAATTTACTGAGAATTTACTCGGAATTTCTTGAGTAATTTACTGAGAATTTACTGGAATTTAGTCAATAATTTCCTGAGAATTTATTGGGAATTTATTGAGAAATTTAATAAGGTTTGATGGGAATTTATTGAGAAATTTAATAAGATTTTATGGGAATTTACTTATTAATTTAATGAGAATTTACTGAGAATTTACAGGGAATTTATTCACTAATTTACATAGAATTTTCTGAGAATTTGCTGAGTAATTTACTGTGAATTTACTGCGAATTTATACGGTAATATAATGAGAATTTACTAGGAATTTACTGAGTAATTTACTGAAAATTTACAGAGAATTTACTCTGTAATTTACTGTTAATTTACTGAAAATTTACTCGATAATTTACTGTGAATTTACTAGGAATTTAATGGGTAATTTAATGGAAATTTACTGCGAATTTACTGAGAATTTATTAGGAATTTACTAAGTAATTTACTGAGAATTTACTGGAAGTTTACTCGGTAATTTACAGAGAATTTACTTGGGATTTACTGCGTAATTTACTTAGAATTTTATGAGAATTTACTTGCAATTAACTACATAATTTAATGAGAATTTTCTGCGAATTTAATGAGTAATTTAATAAGAATTTACTGGGAATTTACTGAGAATTTAATGGAAATTTACTAAGTAATTTACTGAGAATTTAAAAGGAATTTACTGAGTAATTTAATGAGACTTTACTGGGAATTTACTTAGAATTTACGTAGTAATTTGCTGAGAATTTACTGAAAAATTACTAAGTAATTTACTAGGAATTTACTGAGTAATTTACTAAAAATTTACTGAGAATTTACTGAGTAATTTAATAAGAATTTATTGGGAATTTACGAATTCATTTAATGAGAATTTACTGGGAATTTACTGAGTAATTCACTAAGAATTTACAGGGAATTTCCACAGTAATTTACTGAGAAGTGTCTGTGAATTTACTGAGTATTTATTGGGAATTTACTGAGTAATTTAATGATAATTTACTAGGAATTTACCGAGAAATTTACTGAGAATTTTTCGAGAATTTCCTGAGTAGTTTAATGAGAATTTACTAGTAATTTACTGAGTAATTTACTAAGAATTTAATGGAAATTTACTAATTAATTTAATGGGAATTTACTGAGTAATTTACTGGAAATTTACTGAGAATTTATTAGCAATTTACTGAGTAATTTACTGAGAATTTAGTGAGACTTTACCGGGAATTTACTAAATAATTTACTGGGAATCATCTGGGAATTTACTGAGAATTTACTGCGAATGTACTGAGAATTTGCTTAGTAATTTACTGAGTATTTACTTTAAATAGTTTACTGAGAATTTACCCAGTGATTTACTGAAAATTTTATGGTAATTTAATAAGAATTTACTGGCAATTTATTGAAATTTTACACAGTAATTTGCTTGGAATTTATTGAGAATTTACTAGGCATTTACTTTGTCATGTACTGAGAATTTACTAAGTAATTTACTGAGAATTTTCTGGAATTTACTGAGTAATTTACTGAGAATTTTCTGGGAATTTACTGAGTAATTTACTGGAATTTACTGAGAATTTACAAGGAATTTCCTCAGTAATTTTCTAAGAATTTACTGGAAACTTATTGAGTAATTTCCTAAGAATTTACTAAGTAATTTAATAAGAATTTACCGGGAATTTACTTATTAATTTAATGGGAATTTACTGAGAATTTACAGGGAATTTACTCAGTAATTTATTGGGAATTTGCTGAGTAATTTAAGAAGAATTTACGAGGAATTTACTGAATAATTTACTGAGAATTTATTGGGAATTTACTCAGTAATTTAATGAGAATTTACTGAAAATTTACTGAGAATTTGCTGGAAATTTTGTGACTATTTACTGGGAAATTGCTGAGTAATTTACTGGGAATTTACCAAGTAATTTACTGAGAATTTACTGCGAATTTACTGGGAATTTGCTGAGAATTTACTTGGAATTTATTGAGTAATTTTTTGATAATTTACTGGGAATTTAGTCAGTAATTTCCTGAGAATTTACTGGGAATTTAATTAGAAATTTAATAAGATTTTATGGGAATTTACTTATTAATTTAATGGAAATTTACTGAGTAATTTGCTGAGAATTTACAGGGAATTTACTGAGAATTTACTGAAAATTTAATGAGTAATTTACTGAGAATTTGCTTTGAATTTACAAAGTAATTTGCTGGGAATTTACTGAGTAATTTAAGATGAATTTACGAGGAATTTACTGAATAATTTACTGAGAATTTACTGAATAATTTACTAAGAATTTACTGGAAATTTACTCACTATTTACTGGGAATTTACTGAGTAATTTATTGAGAATTTACCAAGTAATTTACTGAGTATTTACTGTGAATTTACGCAGTAATATAATGGAAATTTACTGAGTAATTTACTGAGAATTTACTCAGTAATTTACTGGGAATTCATTGAGTAATTAACTGAGAAATTAATGAGTAATTTAATGGGAATATACTGCGAATTTACTTAAAATTTACTAGGAATTTAATGAGTAATCTATTGGGAATTTACTCGGTAATTTACTGGGAATTTACAGAGTAATTTTTTGAGAATTTACTGGGATTTTACTGAATATTTTATTAGTAATTTACTGAGAATTTTATGGGAATTTACAGGTTAATTTACAGAGAATTTACTTGGAATTAACTGCATAATTTGATTAGAATTTACTGGGTATTTACTGACAGTTTAATGGGAATTTACTGAGTAATTTGATGAGAATTTAATGAGTAATTTAATAAGAATTTACTGGAAATTTATTAAGAATTTACGAAAAAATTACTTAAGAATTTACTGCGAATTTGCTAAGAAATTTATTGAGAATTTATTGGGAATTTACTAATTAATTTACTGAGAATTTAAAAGGAATTTATTGAGTAATTTAATGAGAATTTAATAGTAATTTGTTGAGAATTTACTGAGTAATTTAATAAGAATTTACTGGGAATTTACTAATTAATTTAATGATAATTTACTGGGAATTTACTGAGAATTTACTGGGAATTTAATAAGTAATTTACTAAGAATTTACAAAGAATTTCTTCAGTAATTTATTGACAATTTACTGTAAATTTATTGAGTAATTTCCTAAGAATTTACTAAGTAATTTAATAAGAATTTTCTGGGAATTTACTAATTAATTTAATGAGAATTTACTGGGAATTTACTGAGAATTTAATGAGTAATTTACTAAGAATTTACTAGTAATTTAGTCAGTAATTTACTGAGAATTTACTGGGATTTTAATGAGTAATTTACTGAGAATTTGCTTTGAATTTACAGAGTAATTTGCTGGGAATTTACTGAGTAATTTAAGAAGAATTTACGAGGAATTTACCAAATAATTTACTGAGAATTTACTGGGAATATACTCAGTAATTTATGTAGAATTTACTTGAAATTTTCTGAATAATTTGCTGAGAATTTATTGGAAATTTACTGACATATTTACTGGGAATTTACGGAATAATTTACTGAGAATTTACCGGGAATTTACTGAAAATTTACTTGAAATTTACTGAGAATTTACTGGGAATTTACAGAGAAATTTAATAAGATTTTATGGGAATTTACTTATTAATTTAATGAGAATTTACTAAGTAATTTACTGAGAATTTACAACCAATTTACTCAGTAATTTACTCGGAATTTAGTGAGTAATTTTCTGAGAATTTGCTTTGAATTTACAAAGTAATTTGCTGGGAATTTACTGAGTAATTTAAGAAGAATTTATGGAAAATTTACTGAATAATTTACTGATAATTTACTGGGGATTTACTCAGTAATTTACTGAGAATTTGCTGAATAATTTACTGGGAATTTACTGTAAATTTACTGGGAATTTAATTAGTAATTTACTGAGAATTTACTGAGAATTTCGTCGGTAATTTCCTGAGAATTTACTGATAAATTTAATAAGATTTTATGAGAATTTACTTATTAATTTAATGGAAATTTACTGAGTAATTTACTGAGAATTTATAGGAAATTTACTCAGTAATTTTCTGAGAATTTATTAAGTAATTTACTGTGAATTTACTCTGAATTTACACAGTAATATAATGAGAATTTGCTGAGAATTTACTGAAAATTTACAGGGAATTTACTCAGTAATATATTGGGAATTTAGTGAGAATTTACTCGGTAATTTACTGGGAATTTAATGAGTAATTTAATGGGAATTAACTGCGAATTTACTGAGAATTTACTGGGAGTTTACTCGGTAATTTAATGAGAATTTACTTGGAATTTACTGCGTAATTTGCTGAGAGTTTTCTGGGAATTTACTGGGTAATTTACAAAGAATTTACTTGGAATTAACTGCATAATTTTATGAGAATTTTCTAGGAATTTTAATGAGTAATTTAATAAGAATTAACTGAGACTTTACTCAAGAATTTACTGAGAATATAATGAGAAATTTACTGAGAATTTAATGGGAATTTACTGAGTAATTTAATGAGAATTTACTGGAAATTTACTGAGAATTTACGTTGTAATTTGCTGAGAATTTACTAAAAATTTACTAAGTAATTTACTAGGAATTGACTAAGTAATTTACTAAAAATTTACTGGGAATTTGCTAAGTAATTTAATAAGAATTTACTGGGAATTTACTAATTCATTTAGTGAGAAATTACTGTGAATTTACTGAGAAATTACTGGGAATTTACTGAGTAATTTATTGAGAATTTACATGGAATTTCCACAGTAATTTGCTGAGAATTGACTGGGAATTTTCTGAGTATTTACTAGGAATTTACTTAGTAATTTAATGCGAATTTACTAGGAATTTACTGAGAATTTTTTGCGAATTTCCTGAGTAATTTAATGAGAATTTACTGAGTAATTTACTGAGAATTTAATGGGAATTTACTAAGTAATTTACTGTGAATTTACTATGAATTTAATGAGAATTTACATAGAATTTATTAGGAATCTACTGAGTAATTTACTGAGAATTTAGTGAGAATTTACAGGGAATTTACTGAGTAATTTACTGAGAATCATTTGGGAATTTACTGAGAATTTACTACCAATTTACTGGGAATTTACTCCGTAATTCACTGGAAATTTACTGAGTAATTTACTCAGAGTTACTAGAAATTTACTGAGAATTTATTAAGAATTAATATGTAATTTACTGAGAATTTAATGGGAATTTACTAAGTAATGTACTGAGAATTTACGGGGAATTTAAACAGTAATTTAATTAGAATTTACTAGGAATTTACTGAGAATTTACTGGAAATTTACACAGTAATTTATTGAAAATTTTCTGGTAGTTTACTGAGTAATTTGATTAGAATTTACTAGGAATTTACTGAAATTTTACACAGTAATTTGTTTGGAATTTACTGAAAATTTATTAGAAATTTACTTTGTAATGTACTTAGAATTTATTAGGAATTTATTGAGTAATTTACTGAAAACTTACTGGAATTTACACAGTAATATAATTAAAATTTACTGGGAATTTACTGAGTATTTTACAGAGAGTTTATCGGAAATTTATGGGGGATTTACTGAGAATTTATTGGTAATTTACTGAGTAATTTGCTGAGTAATTTACTCGGAATTTACTGAGAATTTAGTGGTAATTTACTGAGAATTTACTATTAAATTTATTGAGTAATTTAAGGGGAATTTAACAGGAATTTACTGAGTAATTTACTGGGAATTTACTCGGTAATTTATTGACAATTTACTTCTAATTTACTGAGAATTTACTGGGAATTTACCGAGTAATTTATGGGGAATTTACTGAGTAATTTACTGAGAATTTACTTGAAATTTACTACATAATTTAATGAGAATTTACTGGGAATTTGCTAAGAATTCACTTGGAATATACTGGCAATTTACTAGGAATATGCTGAGTAATTCACTGGGAATTCACTCGGAATTTACTGAGAATTTACTGAGTAATTTAATAAGAATTTACTGGGAATTTTGTCAGTAATTTACTGAGTAATTAATAAGAATTTACTTGAAATTTACTGATTAATTTACTGGGAATTTACTGAGAATTTGCTGGGAATTTACTGCGTAATTTACTGGGAATTTACTAAGTATTTACTGAGAATATACTAGGAATTTACTGATAATTTACGGGGAATTCAATCAGTAATTTTTTGATAATTTACTCGGAATTTACTGAGAATTTACTCCGTAATTTAATGGGAATTTACTGGGAATTTACTGTGAATTATCTGGGAATTTATTAGGAATTTTCTCAGAGAATTTACTGAGAATTTACTTGTAATTTACTGAGAATTTATAGGGAATTTACTGAGTAATTTTTTGAGAATTCACTCGGAATTTAAATAGTAATTTAATGAGAATTTACTTGGAATTTACTAAGTAATTTACTGAGAATTTACTGCGAATTTATTAGGAATTTATTGAGAATTTACTCAGTAATATACTGAGAATTTACCAGGAATTTATTGAGTAATTCACTGAGAATTTACTCTGTAATTTACTGAGTAATTTACTAAAAATTTACTGAGAAGTTATTGAGTAATTTACAGAGAATTTATTTCGTAATTTACTGAGAATTTATTGGGTATTTGCTGAGTAATTTACTCAGAATTTATTGGGAATTTACTGAGTAATTTGCTTAGAATTTACGGGGAATTTACACAGTAATTTAATGAGAATTTACTAGGACTTTATTAAGTAATTTACTGAGTAATTTACTCAGAATTTATAGGGAATTTACTGAGGAGTAATTTACTCAGAATTTATAGGGAATTTACTGAGTAATTTACAGATAATTTACTGAGAATTTACACTGTAATTTACTGAGTAATTTACTGAGAAGTTATTGGCAAATTACTGAGTAATTTATTGAGAATTTACAGGGAATTTGCCGAGAATTTACTGGGAATTTACGGAGTAATTTATTTGGAATTTACAAAGTAATTTACTCGGAATTTAATGGTAATTTACTAAGTAATTTACTGAGAATTTACTGGGAATTTACTGAGAATTTACGGGGAATTTTCTCAGTAATTTATTGGGAATTTACTGAGTAATTTACTGAGAATTTACATAAATTTTCTAGGAATTTACCGAGTAATTTACCAGTAATGTAACAACCCTCACTTCAACTTAGTCATACTTGCATACATTTATGTATGATCTTGTTTTGTTATGTTGTATTTGCAAATCCTGTCTTGTTTTGCTTGAGTGTTGCTTGCATGTTTTGTTCTTGCCTGGTGTGTTGCCGAGGTCACCTTAAGCCTAGTCACCTTTGAACCTTTTTACACTTAGAACTATCTTGGAACCACTTTGGTTGACCTCCACCATCACCTAGGCATATTGGCCGAGATGTCATCATCTAGGCCGAGGTGTGCGTCACCTAGGCCGAGATGTGCATCATCTAGGCGTTCTAGATCCTTGATCCTTGCACTTAGTGATTTTGTTCCTGGAATGGTATGACCTAGACCAAGGTGTGGCACAGCTTAGTCAAGTGTTGTTCTTCCAAGCCGATGTCGTTGTTACCCTACTTGCCGAAGCTTTGCCCTTTAGCCGAGATCATCACTTGCCAGAGTGCTCTTGCCGTCTAGCTTGTTAAATACACTTTGTCATGGTCTTGTCTTGTCAGTCAGTCACCTTTTTTAGTAGAGCCAATCAGCCGATGCCACATGTCCCAACAGAGGGTTTAAGTCAGTGACTGTCGAGAAAAACATATCATTTTGTATCAAATCTTGTCTTTTAGAGAGAGAGACTCTAAGAAGAAGAAGGAGAAGCTTTTGAGTGAGAGAGTGGACCTCCAAGCTGATCGTTGGAGTTTGAACCGTTAGATTCGAGTTTTGAGGTTAGAATCTTAATCTACTCTTGTTGTTCTTATTGATCGTCCAGTTGCATTGCATGATCGAACCTGTTCTGCATGCCCTGCATTGATTTAAAGTTGGTTTTTAGTAAGAGAAGATAGTGTTCATGTGTTCTTGAAGGAAAGTCTTGTTTTGATCCGAAAGTTGCATCAAGAATCATGTTTTTGTGTTTGTTTTCACAAGATCTTCAAGTATGGGTACCCAGGTCCATGTTTTCTAACTCAAAGCACGAAATCTCAGACTTTGTAATAACAAGTTATGATTTAAGCATGCATGTTCTTCATCTTCTCCGACTTCGCTTTTGAATGTGGCCGTCGGGACCACACCTCGGCGAGAAGGTGTGGGACCTCGGCCAAGACCTGGTTGGTGCCCTGCATGTTTTCCCAAGATGAGAAATAGTGTTTTGTTTTGAGAATCATGTTTTTGTGTTTGTTTTCACAAGATCTTCAAGTATGGGTACCCAGGTCCATGTTTTCGAACTCATAGCACGAAATCTCAGACTTTGTAATAACAAGTTATGATTTAAGCATGCATGTTCTTCGTCTTCTCCGACTTCGCTTTTGAATGTGGCCGTCGGGACCACACCTCGGCGAGAAGGGGTGGGACCTCGGCCAAGACCTGGTTGGTGCCCAGCATGTTTTCCCAAGATGAGAAATAGTGTTTTGTTTTGATTTAACTTAGTTTTCGAAGAATGCTGAGATCATCCGTTTGCATGTGAAACTTGTTTGAAAGCGCGTTCAATAGACTTTGCCATGTGTTTGTAGGACTTGGACTTTTGCCTTGACCCCGACGTTTGAAGAACTAAGTGAGTGGTATTTTTAATAAAGCTTTGTTATCATATTTTGATAAACTTTGCTTTGCCTTGTTTTGAAAAGTATTTGATCAAGCATGAATGATTATCCCTATTTTGTATATCAAGTATTATCTTGTTTTGATGACATTCTTGGAAAAGTCCTTAGTGCCAGAGGACTATAATGCAACTACACCCTTGTCTTGGAAAAGTCCTTAGTGCCAGGGGACTATAATGCAACTGCACCCTCGTCTTGAAAGTCCTTAGTGCCAGGGGACTATAATGCAACTGCACCATCGTTTGAGATATCTCCCTTGTTTTATCTTGTTTTGCCACTGGCGGTTTACCGCGTGGGTTTTTTTGTTCGGAATGTCATCATTTGCAATATGTTGATGCTAGTAAGCATCCCTTGCAGCTTTGAAGATTTGTTAGATGAACGTGGTTCATCCCTTGTTATGTAAAGTTGATATGTATTGTTTTGAAAGGACTTCGGCTATTATTCATGCAAACCCTTTATTATTTATATCATTCACTGAGTACCCAAGCTCACCCTCTCTATATATATATGTAGGCGATGAGCAAGAAGGCGGTGACGCCTAGATGTGTTTCGCAAGCTTGTTTTGGATTCTTGTTATGTCGGCTTGACTTGTATTCATGTTGGCAATCTTGAAGATTATGCTTCTCGACTTGTAATACTTGTATTTTGCATACGTCGGCTTGAGAAGCCTTTTGATCACGATGTAACATGTACCTTACTTTATTTGTAACCAAGTTGTAACCCATGTTAAGATGTATGCCATTTCATTGATCTATGCACGACTCTTATGGACCACTTGTATTTTAAATTATTGCTTCCGCATTTGCAAGCCCCTATGAATACTCTGTTTGTGTGTGAATCTCCTTTGGTTGGCCTTCGGTAATCTCGGATTACTAGCCATCACGGCACCATCCTACTAGGGGCGGTTTGGGGTCGTGACAAGTAAATTACTGAGAATTTACTGCATAATTTAGTGAGAATTTATTGGGAATTTACTGAAAATTTACTCAGTAATTTAATAAAAAATTATTATAAACTTACTGAGTAATTTAATGAGAATTTACTGGGAATTTACTCAGTAATTTACTGTGAATTAACTAGGAATTTAATGAGTAATTTACTGAAAATTTACTGGGAATTTAGTCAATAATTTATTGAGAATTTACTCAAAATTTATTCATTAATTTACGGGAAATTTATTGCGAATTTAATCATTAATTTACGGGGAATTTACTGAGTAATTTACTGAGAATTTATTGGAAATTTACTGGGTATTTAATAAGAATTTACTTGGAATTTACCGATTAATTTGATGAGAATTTACTGGGAATTTACTGAAAAATTTACTAGAAATTTACTGAATAATTTGCTGAGAATTTATTCGAAATTTAGTGGGAATTTATTAACTATTTACTAGGAACTTACTGAGTAATTTACTGAGAATTTACTAGGAATTTATTATGTAGTTTACAGAGAATTTACTGAGTAATTTACTGGGAATTTACTGAGTATTTATTGGGAATTTACTGGGAATTTCCTCAGTAATTTACCTAGAATTTTTTGGGAATTTACTGAGTAATTTATTGAGAATTTTCTAGAAATTCACCGAGTAATTTATTGAGAATTTACTGGGAATTTAATGAATACTTTACATAGAATTTACTGGGAATTTAATGAGCAATTTATGAAAAATTTGCTTTGAATTGATGGAGTAATTTACTGAGTAATTTAATAAGAATTTAAGGGGAATTTACTGAATAATTTACTGAGAATTTACTGAAAATTTACTGACTAATTACTGGGAATTTACCGAGTAATTTACTAGGAATTTACAAAGTAATTTACAGAGAATTTACGGGGAATTCACTGAGTAATTTAATGAGAAGTTACTGGGAATTTACTGGGTATTTACTGAGTAATTTACTAAGAATTGACTGGCAATTTATGGGGAATTTACTGAGAATTTATTAGGAATTTACTCAGTAATTTATCTAGAATTTACTTTGAATTTATGAGTAATTTAATTAGAATTTACAGAGAATTTACTGAAAATTTACTGAGAATTTACTGGGAATGTATTGAGTAATTTACTGAAAATTTACTGGTAATTTACTGAGAAATTTAATAAGATTTTATGGGAATTTATTGAGTAATTTGCTTAGAATTTACGGGGAATTTGCTCAGTAATTTACAGAGAATTTTTTGGGAATTCACTGAGTAATTTACTGAGAATTTACTGTGAATTTACGCAGTAATATAATGAGAATTTACTGAGTAATTTACTGAGAATTTACTAAGTAATTTACTGAGAATTTACTGGGAATTTACTGAGGGTTTACTCAGTAATTTACTAGGAATTTACTATGTAATTTACTGAGAATTTAACGAGTAATTTAATGGGAATTTACTTAGAATTTACTAGGAATTTAATGAGTAATTTACTAGGAATTTACTCGGTAATTTACTGAGAATTTACTGAATATTTTACTAATAATTTACTGAGAATTTTTGGGGAATTTACGGGGTAATTTACAGAGAATTTACTTGGAATTAACTGCATAATTTAATTAGAATTTACTGGGTATTTACTAAGAATTCAATGGGAATTTACTGAGTAATTTGCTGAGAATTTAATGAGTAATTCAATAAGAATTTACTGAAAATTTATTGAGAATTTACGGGGAATGTGACGACCCCATTCCGCCCCTAGTAGAATGGTGCCATGATGGCCAGTAACCTGAGATTACCGAAGGCCAACTTGCTAAGTTCACACACAATCAGAGTATACATATGGGGCTTACATATGCGGAAGCAATAAATTTAAATCTAAATAGTCCATAAGAGTTGTGCGTAGACCAAATGAAATGTCATACGTAACGTGGTTTTACAATTTGAATACAAATAAAATAAGTACATATTACATCTTGATCAAAAGGCTTCTCAAGCCGGCATATACAAAAGGGGTGAAATACAAGACCAAGAAGCATAATCTTCAATATGCTAGCAAAAGTATGAATCCAAAACATCATGCAAAACACATCTAGGCGTCATCGTCTTCTTGCTCGTCACCTACATATATATAAAGAGAGGGTGAGCTTGGATACTCAGTGAATGATATTAGTAATAAAGGTTTAAATGAATGCTATCTGAGATCTTTATCAAAACCATACATATAATAACTTGTACAAAACATGGGACGAATCAAGTTCATCAATCAAAACTTTCAAAGCTTCAAGGGATGCTTACTAGCATCAATAATATAAGGGATGACATTAAACAAAGGTGCTACAAAAGCTTAGAGTCCCCTAGCACGTACGAACTTATGCTACAAAGGTTTAGAGTCCCCTAGCACGTATGGACTTGTGCTACAAAGGTTTAGAGTCCCCTAGCATGTACGGACTTGTGCTACAAAGGTTTAGAGTCCCCTAGCACGTACGGACTTTCCAGGAATGTTATCCAAAACGAGGCTAATACTTGATACACAAAATAGGGATAATCATTCATGCTTAACAAATACTTTTTCCAAGACAAAGCAAAGCAAAGCTTTATCAAAACTTTATAACATAACTTTATTAAAAATACCAGCTTCATAGCTCTTCGAGTGTGGGGATTACAAGCAAGGATCCTAGGCCTACAAGTACATAAATAATTCCATTGGATGCATTTCAAGAAGATAAGAAGAGATGCTCAAAAATGGGTATGAAATGCATTCCTAAAACAAGCTTTGCATGAGTGTAAATGATCTCGGCATTTCTCTCAAAACTAAGTCAAAACGAAGCAGTCATGTGCTGAGAGTCGAACACTGTTTTTCATCTCGAAAAACATGCTGGGTACCAACCAGGTCTTGGCCGAGGTCCCACGCCTCTTGGCCGAAGTATGGTCCCGATGACCACATTTAAGGAAATGAAGTCTGGAAAATCTGGGTTTTTTTTGAAGAACATGAACATGAATGCTAAAAATCATAACTTCTTTATTCAAAATCTGAGATTTCATGAGATGAGTTCGAAAACATGGACCTGGGTACCCATACTTGAAGATCTTATCAAAACAAACACAAAAACATGGATCTTAATACAAACTTTCGAATCAAAACATGGTTTTATTCTAAGAACACAAGAACATCATTTTCTTTTTCTAAAACAAGTTTTAAATCAATGCATGGCTCATGAATCATGCTAGAAACTTCTTTATTCAAAATCTGAGATTTCATGAGATGAGTTCGAAAACATGGACCTGGGTACCCATACTTGAAGATCTTATGAAAACAAACACAAAAACATGGATCTTAATACAAACTTTCGAATCAAAACATGGTTTTATTCCAAGAACACAAGAACATCATTTTCTTTTTCTAAAACAAGTTTTAAATCAATGCATGGCTCATGAATCATGCTAGATCATGCAATGTGATCGGATCAATATAAACAACAATAAGAGTAGATCAAGAATCTAACCTCAAAACACGGATCAAATGGTTTAGACTCTAAGAATCAAGCTTGGAAATCTACTTCTCTCTCTAAGAACTTCTCTTCCTCTTCCTAGAGCTTCTCTCTCTTCAAAGGCAAAGATATGACAAATGATATGGGTTTCTCTACTGCCAGCAGACTTAACCCTCTGCTGGGACACGTGGCAACGATCGGTTGGCTCTCCTAAAAAAGGTGACAGAATGACAAGACAAGAGTATGACAAAGTGTATACAACAAGCAAGGTGACATGGGCACTCCGGCAGGTAATGACCTCGGATTACGACAAGGCTTTGGCAAGTAGGTTTAGTGATCTTGGCTAGGAAGGATAACACTTGACCTAACTGTGCCACACCTCGGCCTAGATGTGCCACACCTCGGTCTAGGTCATACCAGTCCAAGAACAAGATCACTAGGTGCAAGGATCAAGGATCTAGGATGCCTAGATGATAACATCTCGGCCTAGATGAAACACATCTCGGCCTAGGTAACGCACACCTCGAAGCAAGGTGACATGGGCACTCTGGCAGGTAATGACCTCGGATTAGGACAAGGCTTCGGCAAGTAGGTTTAGTGATCTTGGCTAGGAAGGATAACACTTGACCTAACTGTGCCACACCTCGGTCTAGGTCATACCAGTCCCGGAACAAGATCACTAGGTGCAGGGATCAAAGGTCTAGGATGTCTAGATGATAACATCTCGGCCTAGATAAAACACATCTCGGCCTAGGTGACGCACACCTCGGCCTAGATGACGACATCTCGGCCAATATGCCAGGGCGAAGGTGGAGGTCAACCAAAGTGGATTCCAAGATGGTCCTAGGTTTAAGGGGTTCAAGGGTGTGACCTAGGCTTAAGATGACATCGGCTTCGCACCAAGCAAGAAACAAAACATGCAAGCAACACTTAGACAAACAAATCAAGGTCTGTAAATGCAAACTTAACAAAACAATTTCATGTGAATGCATGTGAGCATGACTAAGATAAAGTGAGGGTTGTTACAGGGAATTTACTCAAGAATTTACTGCGAATTGGCTGAGCAATTTATTGAGAATCTAATGGGAATTTACTAAGTAATTTACTGAGAATTTAAAAAGAATTTACTGAGTAATTTAATGAGAATTTACTTGGAATTTACTGAGAAATTTTTAGGAATTTACGTAGTAATTTGCTGAGAATTTACTGGAAATTTACTGAGTAATTTACTGAGAATTTACTGAATAATATAATAAGAATTTACAGGGAATTTACTAATTAATTTAATGAGAATTTACTGGAAATTTACTGAGAATTTATTGGGAGTTTACTGAGTAATTTACTGAGAATTTACAAGGAATTTCCTCAGTAATTTGCTGAGAATTTATTGGAAATTTACTAAGTAATTTACTGAGAATTTACTAAATAATTTAATAAGACTTTACCGAGAATTTACTAATTAATTTAATGAGAATTTACTGGGAATTTACTGAGAATTTACTGGGAATTTACTGAGTAATTTACTAGGAATTTAGTTAGTAATTTACTAAGAATTTACTGGGAATTTAATGTGTAATTTACAGAAAATTTGCTTTGAATTTACAAAGTAATTTGCTAGGAATTTACTAGGAATTTACTGAGTATTTTAAGAAGAATTTACGAGGAATTTACTGAATAATTTACTGAGAATTTACTGGGAATTTGCTCAATAATTTACTGAGAATTTACTGAAAATTTACTGACTATTTACTGGGAGTTTACTGAATAACTTACTGAGAATTTACTGGAAATTTACTCAGAATTTACTGGGAATTTATTAAGTAATTTACTGAGAATTTACTGGGAATTTAGTCAGTGATTTCTTAAGAATTTACTAGGAATTTACTCAGAAATTTAATAAGATTTTATGGGAATTTACTTATTAATTTAATGGGAATTTACTGAGTAATTTACTGAGAATTTATAGGGAATTTACTCAGTAATTTACTGAGAATTTTCTAGGAATTTACTGAGTAATTTATTGTGATTTTACTGCGAATTTACTGAGTAATTTACTTAGAATTTACAGGGAATTTACTCAGTAATTTACTTGGAATTTACTGAGAATTTACTAGGTAATTTATTAGGAATTTAATGAGTAATTCAATGGGAATTTACTAAGAATTTTTGAGAATTTACTGGGAGTTTACTCGGTAATTTATTGAGAATTCACTTAGAATTTACTGCGTAATTTACTGAGAATTTACTTGGATTTTATTGAGTAATTTACTAGTAATTTACTAAGAATTTTATGGGAATTTATTGGGTAACTGACAGAGAATTTACTTGGAATTAACTGCATAATTTAATGAGAATTTTCTGGGAATTTAATGAGCAATTTAATAAGAATTTACTCAAGAATTTACTAAGAATTTACTTAGAAATTACTGAGAAATTTGCTGAGAATTTTATGAGAATTTACTAAGTAATTTACTGAGAATTTAAAAGGAATTTACTGAGTAATTTAATGAGAATTTATTGAGAATTTACGTAGTAATTTGCTGAGAATTTACTGAAAATTTACTGAGTAATTTGCTTAGTAATTTACTAAAAATTTCTTTGGAATTTACTGAGTAATTTAATAAGAATTTACTGGGAATTTATTGAGAAATTACTGAGAATTTACAGGAAATTTCCACAGTAATTTATTGAGAATTGATTGGGAATTTACTGAGTATTTATTCGGAATTTACTGTGTAATTTAATAAGAATTTACTGGGAAATTTCCTGAGAATTTTTTGAGAATTTCCTGAGTATTTTAATGAGAATTTATTGGGAATTTACTGAGTAATTTACTAAGAATTTAGTAAGAATTTCCCAGAAATTTGTTGAGTAATTTACTGGGAATCATCTGGGAATCTACTGAGAATTTACTGCGAATTTACTGTGAATTTACTCAGTAATTCACTAAGAATTTACTGGGAATTTACTGAGAATTTACTCAGAATTTACTACGTAATTTACTGAGAATTTAATGAGAATTTACTGAGTAATTTTCTAGGAATTTACTGAGTAATTTACCGAGAATTTACATTGAATTTCCTCAGTAATTTACTCAGAATTTACTGGGAATTTACTGAGTAACTTACTGAGAATTTACGGGGAATTTACACAGTAATTTAAGTAGAATTTACTAAGAATTTACACAGTAATTTACTGAGAATTTTCTGATAAGTTACTGAGTAATTTAATAAGAATGTACTGATATTTTACATAGTAATTTGCTTGGAATTTACTGGGAATTTACTTTCTAATGTACTGAGAATTTTCTAAGAATTTACTGAGTAATTTACAGAGAATTTACTGGGAATTTACTGGGTATTTTACAGAGAGTTTACCGAAAATTTATTGGGAATTTTTTTGAGAATTTACTGAGTAATTTACTGAGAATTTACTTGAAACTTACTAAGAATTTATTGCGAATTTATTGAGTAATTTACTCGGAATTTACATAATAATTTACTAAGTAATTTACTGGGAATTTACTGAGAATTTACTTGGAATTTAGTGGTAATTTACTGTGAATTTACTGAGTAATTTAAGGATAATTTAACAGGAATTTACTGAGTAATTTTCTGGAATTTACTCGATAATTTTCTGACATTTTACTTGGAATTTACTGAGTAATTTACTTAGAATTTAAACGGAATTTACTGGGAATTTATCGAGTAATTTACGGGAATTTACTGAGAATTTACTTGGAATTTACTACATAATTTAATGAGAATTTACTGGGAATTTACTGAGTAATTTACTAGAAATTTACTAGGAATTTACTGAGAATTTACTGGGAATATACTGGCAATTTACTGGGAATTTACTGAGTAATGAGTAAATTACTAAGAATTTACTGGGAATTTACCGAGTAATTTCATAAGAATTTACTGGGAATTTTGTCAGTAATTTATTGAGTAATTTAATAAGAATTTACTTGGAATTTTCTGATTAATTTACTGGAAATTTACTAAGTATTTACTGAGAATATACTGGGAATTTACTAATAATTTATTGGGAATTTAATCAGTAATTTACTGAGAATTTACTGCGAATTTACTCCGTAATTTAATGAGAATTTACTGGGAATTTACTGAGTAATTTAGTGAGAATTTACTTGGAATTTAATGAGTAATTTAATGAGAATTTATTGGGAATTTATTGCGTAATTTACTGAGAATTTGCTGAGTAATTTAATGAGAATTTACTGAGAATTTACGAGAAATTTTTTGAATAATTTACTGAGAATTTACGGGGAATTTACTTAGTAAGTTATGAGGAATTTATTGAGTAATTTACAGAGAATTTTCTAGGAATTTACTGAGTAATTTAATAAGAATTTACTTGAAATTTATGTTTAATTTAATGAGAATTTACTAGGAATTTACTGAGAATTTACTGGGAATTTACTCAGTAATTTACAGAGAATTTACTTGCAATTTACTGGGAATTTATTGAGTAATTTACTGAGAATTTACTACGAATTTTGCTGAGAATTTACTGGGAATTTACTCAGTAATTTAGTGACAATTTACTAGGAATTTACTCAGTAGTTTACTGAGAATTTACTAGGAATTTACTCAGTAATTTACTGGGAATTTATTCGGAATTTACCGAGAATTTACCGGGAATTTAGTGAGTATTTATTGGGAATTTACTGAATAATTTACTGAAATTACTAGCAATTTACTAAGTAATTTAATGAGAATTTTCTGGGAATTTATTGAGAATTTACAGGGAATTTACTGAGTAATTTAGTAAAAATTTACTGGGAATTTACTCAGTAATTTACAGAGAGTTAAATGGAAATTTACTGAGTAATTTACTGAGAATTTACTTAGTAATTTAATAGAAATTTACTGGGAATTTACGGTGTAATTTACTGGGAATTTACAAAGTAATTTACTGAGAATTTTCTGGTAATTTACTCAGTAATTTATTAAGAATTTACTGGGAGTTTACTAAGTAATTTAATAAGAATTTACTAGGAATTTACTAAGTAATTTACTAAGAATTTACGGGGAATTTTCTCAGTAATTTACTGGAAATTTACTGAGTAATTTACTGAGAATTTACAGAAAATTTCTTGGAATTTACCGAGTAATTTACTGAGAATTTACTGCATAATTTAATGAGAATTTACTGGGAATTTTCTCAGTAATTTAATGAAAAATTACTATAAACTTACTAAGTAATTTAATGAGAATTTACTAGGAATTTTCTCAGTAATTTACTGAGAATTTACTGGGAATTTACTGAGTAATTTAATTAGAATTTATTGTGAATTTACTGAGAATTTAATTAGTAATTTACTGGGAATTTAGTTAGAAATTTACTAGGAATTTAATCATTAATTTACGGGGAATTTACTTAGTAATTTATTGGGAATTTACTGAGTATTTAATAAGAATTTACTGGGAATTTACTGATTAATTTGATGAGAATTTACTGGAAATTTATTGAATAATTTACTCAGAATTTACTGAAAATTAACTGAAGAATTTGCTGAGAATTTATTGGGAATTTACTAACTATTTACTGGGAATTTACTGAGTAATTTACTGAGTAATTTAATTAGAATTTAGTAGAAGTTACTGAGTAATTTACTGGGAACTTACTAAGAATTTACTCGGAATTTGCTGAGTATTTACTGGGAATTTTCTGAGTAATTTACTGAGAATTTCCATAGTAATTTACCCAGAATTTTCTTGGAATTTACTAAGTAATTTATTGAGAATTTTCTGGAAATTTACTAAGTAATTTATTGAGAATTTTCTGGAAATTTACTAAGTAATTTATTGAGAATTTACGGGGAATTTAGTCATAATTTACTAGGAATTTAATGAGTAATTTATTGAAAATTTGCTTTGAATTGACAGAATAATTTACTGAGTAATTTAATAAGAATTTAAGGGGAATTTACCGAATAATTTACTGAGAATTTACTAGGAATTACTAAGAAATTTACTGACTAATTACTAGGAATTTATTGAGTAATTTACTAGGAATTTACTAGGAATTTACTCAGTAATTTACTGAGAATTTACTGGGAATTTACTAAGTAATTTACTGGGAATTTACTGAGTAATTTACTACGAATTGAGTTGGAATTTACGGAGAATTTTCTGGGAATTTACTGAGTATTTACGAGGAATTTACTCAGCAATTTACCTAGAATTTACTTGGAATTTACTGAGTAATTAATTAGAATTTACAGGGAATTTACTGAGAATTTACTCAGAATTTACTGGTAATTTACTGAGAAATTTAATAAGATTTTATAGGAATTTACTGATTAATTTAATGGGAATTTACTGAGTAATTTACTTAGAATTTACGGGAAATTTACTCAGTAATTTACAGAAATTTTTTTGAGAATTTACTGAGTAATGTACTGAGAATTTACTGCGAATTTATGCAGTAATCTAATGGGAATTTACTGAGTATTTTCTTGAGAATTTACTGGGAATTTACTCTGTGATTTACTGAGAATTTAATGAGTAATTTAATCAAAATTTACAGCGAATTTATTTTGAATTTACTTAGAATTTACGGGAAATTTACTCAGTAATTTACAGAAAATTTTTTGAGAATTTACTGAGTAATGTACTGAGAATTTACTGCGAATTTACGCAGTAATCTAATGGGAATTTACTGAGTATTTTCTTGAGAATTTACTGGGAATTTACTCAGTGATTTACTGAGAATTTAATGAGTAATTTAATCAAAATTTACAGCGAATTTATTTTGAATTTACTAGGAATTTAAAAAGTAATTTACTGGGTAATTTACTGAGAATTTACTGCGTAATCTACTGAGAATTTACTGGGAATTTACTGAGTAATTTTATGTGAATTTACTGGGATTTTACTGAGTAATTTACTAGTAATTTACTGAGAATTTTTTGGGAATTTACTAGGTAATTTACAGAGAATTTACTTGGAATTAACTGCATAATTTAATTAGAATTTACTGGGTATTTACAGAGAATTTGTTGGGAATTTACTGTGAATTTAATGAGTAATTTACTGAGAATTTACTGAGAATTTATTTAGTAATTTACTGAGAATTTACTGGGAATTTAATCATTAATTTACTGGGAATTTACTTATTAATTTGATGAAAATTTACTGGGAATTTACTGAGAATTTACTCAGAATTTACTGAGAATTTACTGAATAATTTGCCGAGAATTTATTGGGAATTTAGTAATTATTTACTGGGAACTTACTGAGTAATTTACTGAGAATTTACTAAGTAATTTACAGAGAATTTACTGAGTAATTTAATTAGAATTTATTGGAATTTACTGAGTATTTGATGGGAATTTCCACAGTAATTTACCCAATTTTTTTTTGGGAATTCACTGAGTAATTTATTGATAATTTTCTAGAAATTTACTGAGTAATTTATTGAGAATTTACTGAGAATTTAATGAGTAATTTACAGAGAATTTACGGGGAATTTAGTCAGTAATTTATTGGGAACTTCATTAGTAATTTCCTGAAAATTTGCTTTGAATTGACAGAGTAATTTATTGAGTAATTTAATAAGAATTTACGAGGAATTTACTAAATAATTTACTAAATAATTTACTGAGAATTTACTGAAAAATTTATTGACTAATTACTGGGAATTTATTGAGTAATTTACTGAGAATTTACTAGGAATTTATTCAGTAATTTACTGAGAATTTGCTGGGAATTTACTAAGTAATTTACTGAGTAATTTACTACGAATTGACTGGGAATTTACAGAGAATTTACTGAGTATTTACGAGGAATTTACTCAGTGATTTACCAAGAATTTATTTGGAATTTACTGAGTAATTTAATTAGAATTTACAGGGAATTTACTGAAAATTTTCTGGGAATTTACTGAGAACTTACAGAGAATTTATTGAGTAATTTACTGAGAATTTACTTGTAATTTACTGATAAATTTGATAAGATTTTTTGGAAATTTATTGATTAATTTAATAGGAATTTACTGAGTAATTTACAAAGAATTTTCTGGGAATTTACTGAGTAATTTTCTGAGACTTTACTGTGAATTTACGCAGTAATCTAATCAGAATTTACTGAGTATTTTATTGAGAATTTACTAGGAATTTACTAAGTAATTTACTGAAAATTTACTCAGTAATTTACTAGAAATTTATTGAGTAATTTACTGAGAATTTAATGAGTAATTTAATGGGAATTTACTGCGAATTTACTAGGAATTTAATAAGTAATTTTTACTTGGAATTTACTCGGTAATTTACTGAGAATTTACTTAGAATTTACTGCGTAATCTACTGAGAATTTACTGAGTAATTTTATGAGAATTTACTGGGATTTTACTGAGTAATTTACTAGTAATTTGCTGAGAATTTTCTTGGAATTTAAAGAGAATTTACTTGGAATTAATGACATAATTTAATTAGAATTTACTGTGTATTTACTGAGAGTTTAATGGGAATTTACTGAGTAATTTGCTGAGAATTTAATGAGTAATTTATTAAGAATTTATTGGGAAATTGCTGAGAATTTATGGGAAATTTACAGAGAATTTACTGGGAATATGTTAAGAAATTTATTGAGAATTTTATGAGAATTTACTAAGTAATTTACTGAGAATTTAAAAGGAGTTTACTGAGTAATTTAATGAGAATTTACTGAGAATTTTACTAGGAATTTACGTAGTAATTTGCTGAGAATTTACTGGTAATTTTTTGGGAATTTACTAACTATTTACTGGGAATTTACTGAGAATTTATTAGGAATTTACTCAGTAATTTACAGACAATTTACTGAGTAATTTAATTTGAATTTACTTGAAATTTTCTGAGTAATTTACTGAGAATTTATTGAAAATTTACGAAGTATTTACTGGGAATTTACTGGGCATTTGCTGAGTAATTTAATGAGACTTTTCTGGGAATTTAACATGATTTTACTAAGTAATTTACTGAGAATTTACTAGAAATTTGTTGAGTAATTTACTGAGAATTTACTGCGAATTTACTGAGTAATTTAATAAGAAATTATTGAGAAGTTTAATAAGATTTTATGGGAATTTACTGATTAATTTAATGAGAATATGCTGGGAATTTACTGAGAATTTACTGAAAATTTACTTAGCAATTTACTGTAACAACCCTCACTTCAACTTAGTTATACTTGCATACATTTATGTACGATCTTGTTTTGTTATGTGCATTTGCAAATCTTGTCTTGTGTTACTTGAGTGTTCTTGCATACTTTGTTCTTGCCTGGTGTGTTGCTGAGGTCATCTTAAGCCTAGACACCTTGGAACCTTTCTACATTTAGAACTATCTTGTAACCACTTCGGTTGACCTCCATCTTCACCCTGGCATATTGGCCGAGATGTCATTATCTAGGCCGAGGTGTTCATCACCCAGGCCGAGATGTGTACTATCTAGGCCGAGATGTTACCTTTGCACCTAAGTGACCTTGTCTTGGAGTGGTATGACCTAGACCGAAGTGTGGCACATCTAGGCCAGGGTGTGGCACAGCTTAGTCAAGTGTTGTCCTTCCTGGCCGAGGTCATTGTCACCTTAGTTGTCGAAGCTTTGTCCTTAGCCGATGTCATCACTTGCCGGAGTGCCTTACCGAGTAGCTTGTTAGATACAATTTGTCATGGTCTTGTCTTGTCAAGTCAGTCACCTTTTTGAGTAGAGCCAATCAGTCGATGCCACGTGTCCCAGCAGAGGGTTAAGTCAGTGACTGTCGAGAAAACATATCATTTTATATCAAATCTTGTCTTTTGAGAGAGAGGCTCTAGGAAGGAGAAGAAGAAGTTTTGAGTAAGAGAGAGTGAACTTCCAAGCTTGATCGTTGGAGTTTGAACCGTTAGATTCAAGTTTTGAAGTTAGAATCTTAACCTACTCTTGTTGTTCTTATTGATCATCTAGCTGCATTGCACGATCAAACCTGTTTTGCACGTCGTGCATTGATTTAAAGTTGGTTTTAGAAAGAGAAAATGGTTCTCATGTGTTCTTGAAGAAAAGTCTTGTTTTGATCCGAAAGTTTGCATCTAGAACCATGTTTTTGTGTTTGTTTTCGTAAGATCTTCGAGAATGGGTACCCAGGTCCATCATTTTGGATTCTTAGCATGAAATCTCAGATTTTATAATAGCAAGTTTTAATCTTTGCATTCATCTTCCTCATGTTCAAGTTCTTCATGTTCATCATGTTCTTCAAGAGAGGGAAACCCAGATTTTCCCGACTTCATTTCCTTGAGTGTGGCCATGGAGGCCACACCTCGACAAAGAGGTGTGGGACCTCGGCCTAGACCTGGTAGTTGCCCAGCATGTTTTCCAGAGATAAGAAACTGTGTTTTGATTTGATTTGACTTAGTCTTTGAAGAATGTCGAGGTCATTTGCATGCATGCAAGACTTGTTTTGAGAACTGCATTCAATAGACTTTGCCATGTGTTTGTAGGACTGGGACTGGCCTTGACCCCGACGTTTGAAGAACTATGTGAGTGGTATTTTTAATAAAGATACACTTTGTCATGGTCTTGTCTTGTCAAGTCAGTCACCTTTTTGAGTAGAGCCAATCAGCCGATGCCACGTGTCCCAGCAGAGGGTTAAGTCAGTGACTGCCGAGAAAACATATCATTTTATATCAAATCTTGTCTTTTGAGAGAGAGGCTCTAGGAAGGAGAAGGAGAAGTTTTGAGTAAGAGAGAGTGAACTTCCAAGCTTGATCGTTGGAGTTTGAACCGTTGGATTCAAGTTTTGAGGTTAGAATCTTAACCTACTCTTGTTGTTCTTATTAATCATCTAGCTGCATTGCACGATCAAACCTGTTCTGCACGTCGTGCATTGATTTAAAGTTGGTTTTAGAAAGAGAAAATGGTTCTCATGTGTTCTTGAAGAAAAGTCTTGTTTCGATCCGAAAGTTTGCATCTAGAACCATGTTTTTGTGTTTGTTTTCGTAAGATCTTCGAGTATGGGTACCCAGGTCCATGATTTCGGATTCTTAGCACGAAATTTCAGATTTTGTAATAGCAAGTTTTAATCTTTGCATTCATTTTCCTCATGTTCATGTTCATGTTCTTCATGTTCGTCATGTTCTTCAAGAGAGGGAAACCCAAATTTTCCCGACTCCATTTCCTTGACTGTGGCCATCGAGGCCACACCTCGGCAAGGAGGTGTTGGACCTCGGCCCAGACCTGGTGGTTGCCCAGCTTGTTTTCCAGCGATAAGAAACTATGTTTTGATTTGATTTGACTTAGTTTTTGAAGAATGTCGAGGTCATTTGCATGCATGCAAGACTTGTTTTGAGAACTGCATTCAATAGACTTTGCCATGTGTTTGTAGGACTGGGACTGGCCTTGACCCCGACGTTTGAAGAACTATGTGAGTGGTATTTTTAATAAAGCTATGTTATCAATGTTTTGATGAGCTTTACTTTACTTTGTTTTGAAAAGTATTTGTTAATCATGAATAATTGTCCCTATTTTGTATACCAAGCATTATCTTGTTTTGAAAGTCCCTTGTGCTGGAGGACTCTAAACTTTCGCAGCACATCTTGTTTTAAAAGTCCCTTGTGCTGGCTTGTTTTGAAAGTCCCTTGTGCTGGAGGACTCTAAACTTTCGCAGCACATCTTGTTTTGAAAGTCACTTGTGCTGGAGGACTCTAAACTTTCGCAGCACATCTTGTTTTGAAAGTCCCTCGTGCTAGAGGACTCTAAACTTTTGTAGCACCCTTGTTGAGATATCTCCCTTGCTTTGTTTTGTTTGCCACTGACAGTTTACCGCGTGGGTTTGGTTGTCTGGAATGTCATAATTTGTAATATGCCGATGCGAGTAAGCATCCCTCGAATCCTTGAAGATTTGTTAGATGGACGAGGTCCATCCCTCGTTATATAAAGTTTTGACATGTATTGTTTTGAAAGGACTTCGGCTATCATTCATGCAAACCCTTTATTAATTATATCATTCACTGAGTATCCAAGCTCACCCTCTCTATATATATGTAGGTGATGAGCAAGAAGGCGGTGATGTCTAGATGTGAATTCGCGAGTTCGTTTTGGATTTCTGTCACGTCGGCTTGACTTGTAATTATGTCGGCAATCTTGAAAATCATGCTTCTCGACTTATAATATCTGTATTTTGCACACGTCGGCTTGAAAAGCCTTTTGATCAAGATGTGTGTTTTGTATATATGTTATGTCGGCAGTGAGGATGTCGGCAATCTGGAAGACTATGTTCCTTGACCTGTAGTTTATGCATTTTGTTTATGTCAGCTTGTGAAGCCCTTTTGTTAAAATGTAATATGTATTTTTGTACCTTACTTTAATTGTATTCAAGTTGTAAAGCTATGTAAAGATGTATGCCATTCCATTTGACTCATACACTGCTCTTATGGACCATTCGTATTGTAAATCATTGCTTCCGTGCTTGTTAGCCCCATATGTAACACTCTGTGTGTGTGTGAATCTTAAAAGTTGGCCTTCGGTAATCACGGATTACTGGCCATCACGGCATCATCCTACTAGGGGCGGGTTGGGGTTGTGACATTTACAGAGAATTTATTGGGAATTTACTGAATAATTTACTAGAAATTTACTGATTAATTTAATGAGAATTTACTGAGAATTTCCTTGGAATTTACTCGATAATTTACTAAAAATTTGCTGGGAATTTACTACGTATTTATTGGGAATTTATTGAGTAATTTACTTAGAATTTATTAGAAATTTTGCTGAGTAATTTAATGAGAATTTACTGAGAATTTCTTGGGAATTTATTGAGTAATTTACTCAGAATTTACTCAGTAATTTACTCGAAATTTGCTAAGCAGTTTACAAAGAATTTACTGGGAATTTACAGAGTAATTTACTGAGAATTTATTTGGAATTTATTGAGTAATTTACTGAGAATTAACTAGAAATTTATTGGGAATTTACTGAAAGTGGGAATGTACTGAGTAATTTACCGAGAATTTACGGAGGATTTACTTAGTAATTTAACGAGAATTTACTGAAAATTTACTGAGAATTTACTCAGTAATTTAGTGAGAATTTACAGTGAATTAACTCAGTAATTTACTGAGAATTTACTGAGTAATTTACTGGGAATTTACTTATTAATTTACAGAGAATTTAATGGGGATTTACTGAGTAATTTATTAAAAATTTACTGGGAATTTACTGAGTAATTTAACAAGAATTTACTGGGAATTTACTGAGAATTTACTTGACATTTACTTACTTGAAATTTACTTAGAATTTACTGGGAATTTACTGAGAATTTACTAGGAATTTAATAGGAATATACTGAGTAATTTTTTTAGAATTTACTGGGAACATTCACTGTAATTTAATGAGAATTTACTGAGAATTTAGTTAGTAATTTACTGAGAATTTTCTGGGAATTTACTGTGTAATTTACTAAGATTTTACTGGGAATTTACAGGGAATTTACTGATTGTTTACCTGAAATTTACTATGTAATTTATTGAGAATTTACTGGAAATTTCCTGAGTAATTTAGTGAGAATTTACTGGGAATTTACTTGGAATTTATTGAGTAATTTACTGAGAATTTATAGGAATTTACCGATTAATACTAGTAATTTACTTATAATTTATAGAGAATTTCTGGAAATTTACCGAGTAATTCACATAAAATTTACTTGGAATTTACTGCATAATTTAACAAGAATTTACTGGGAATTTACTATGTAATTTACTGAGAATTTTCTGGGAATTTACTCGGTAATTTAATGAAAATTTACTGTAAATTTATTGAGTAATTTGATGAGAATTTACTGCGAATTTACAGGGAATTTAATCAATAATTTACTGGGAATTTACTGAGTAATTTATTGAGAATTTTCTGGAAATTTTCTGAGTAATTTACTGAGAGTTTACTGGGAATTTAATGAGTAATTTACTGAGAATTTATTTAGAATTTAGTCAGTAATTTACTAAGAATTTACTGGGAGTTTAATGAGTAATTTACTGAGAATTTGCCTTGAATTTACAGAGTAATTTACTGAGTAATTTAATAAGAATTTATGAGGAATTTACTGAGAATTTGTTTGGAATTTACTCCGTAATTTACTGAGAATTTACTGAAAATTTACTAAATAATTTACTGACAATTTACTGGAAACTTACTGACTATTTACTGAGTAATTTACTAAGAATTTACTGGGAATTTTTTGTGTAATTGACTGAGAATTTGCTGGGAATTCACTGATTAATTTACTACGAATTGACTAGAAATTTACGGAGAATTTACTGAGTCTTTACTCGGAATTTACAAAAAATTTACTGGGAATTTACTGAGAAATTACTGGGAATTCAGTGGGAATTTACTAGGAATTTATTGAGTAATTTGCTGAGAATTTACTGGAAATTTACTGAGTAATTTACTAAGAAATTAATGGTAATTTACTAAGAAATTTAATATGATTTTATGGGAACTTACTGATTAATTTAATGGGAATTTACTGACAATTTACAGGGAATTTACTCAGTAATTTACAGAGAATTTTTTGGGAATTTACTGAGTAATTTACTGAGAATTTAATTCGAATTTTAACAGTAATATAATAAGAATTTACTGGTAATTTACTGAGTAATTTACTGAGAATTTACTCAGTAATTTGCTGAGAATTTACTTGGAATTTAATGAGTAATTTAATGGGAATTTACTTCGAATTTACTGAGTAATTTATTGAGAATTTACTGGAAATTTACTCAGTAATTTACTGAGAATTTACTAAAAATTTATAGGGAATTTCCTGAGAATTTACTGGGATTTAACGAAGAACTTACTGGGAATTTACTGAGAAGTTTCTAGGAATTTGCTGGGTAATTTACAGAGAATTTACTTGAATTAACTGCATAATTTAATGATAATTTACTAAAAATTTATTGAGAATTTATTGAGAATTTACTGAGTAATTTACTGAGAATTATCTGGGAATTTAATGAGTAATTTAATAAGAAATTACAGGGAATTTACTGGGAATTTACTCAAGAATTTACTGAGAAATTTACTGAGAATTTAGTGGGAATTTACTAAGTAATTTACTGAAAATTTACAAGGAATTTATTGAGTAATTTAATTAGAATTTACTTTGAATTTACTTAGAAATTTGCTGAGAATTTATAGGTAATTTACTAAAAACTTACTAGGAATTTACTGAGTAATCTAATAAGAATTTACCAGGAATTTACTAATTAATTTAATGAGAATTTACTGGGAATTTACTGAGAATTTACAAGGAATTTGCTCGATAATTTATTGAGAATTGATGGGGAATTTACTAAGTAATTTACTGAGTATTTACTGGGAATATAGTGAGTAATGTAATGAGAATTTACTGGGAATTTACTGAGAAATTTACTGAGAATTTACTAGGAATTTCCTAACTAATTTAAGGAGAATTTACTGGGAATTTAATAAGAATTTGCGGGGAATTTACTGAGTAATTTACTGAGAATTTAATGGCAATTTATTGATTAATTTAATGAGAATTTACTGAGAATTTATTGGGAATTTACTGAGTAATTTACCGAGAATTTACTGGAAATTTAATGAGAATTTACTCTGTATTTATTGAGAATTTATTAGGAATTTACTCAGTAATTTATTGAGAATTTACTGAGTAATTTATTGAGAATTTATTTGGAATTTTCTAGGAATTTACTAAGAATTTATTCAGTAATTTACTGGGAATTTACTACGAATTTACTAAGTAATTTACTCAGAATTTACTAGGAATTTACTACGTAATTTACTGAGAATTTAATGGGAATTTACAAAGTAATTTACTGGGAATTTACTGAGTAATTTATTGAGTAATTAACTGAGAATTTATGTAGAATTTACATGGAATTTGCTCAGTAATTGACTAGGAATTTAGTGAATAATTTACTTAGAATTTACTGGGAATTTACTGAGTAATTTATTGAGAATTTACTGGGAATTTAGACAGTAATTTAATGAGAATTTACTGAGTAATTTATTGAGATTTTACAGGGAATTTACACAGTAATTTACTGAGAATTTACTAGGAATTTACTGAGAATTTAAAAAGTAATCTAATAAGAATTTACTGGGAATTTACTGAGTAATTTACAGAGGATTTATTGGGAATTTACTGAGTATTTTACTGAGAGTTTACTGGAAATTTACTCAGTAATTTACTGAGAATTTATTGGGAATTTACTGAGTAATTTACGAGGAATTTACTGAGAATTTAATCTATAATTTACAAAGTAATTTACTGAAAATTTTCTAGGAAATTACTGTGAATTTACTGGGAATTTGCTTAGAATTTACTTGGAATTTTCTGGTAATTTACTAAGAATTTTGTGTGAATTTACTGTGTAATTTATGGAGAATTTAATGGGAATTTATTGGGAATTTATTGGGAATTTACTAAGTAATTTATTGGGAATTTATGCGGTAATTTACTGAGAGTTTACTTGGAATTTACTAAGTAATTTATAGGGAATTTACTAGCAATTTACCGAGTAATTTATGGGGAATTTACTAAGAATGTACTTGAAATTTACTACATAATATACTGAGAATTTACTGGGAATTTACTAAGTAAGTTACTAAAAATTTACTGGGAATATATTGAGTAATTTACTGAGAATTTCTTGAGTAATTTACTGAGAATTTAATGAGAATTTACTGCACAATTTAATGAGAATTTACTGGGAATTTACTATATAATTTACTGGGATTTACTCAGTAATTTAATGAAAATTTACTATAAATTTACAGAGTAATTTAATGAGAATTTATCGGGAATTTACTGGGAATTTACTGAATAATTTATTGAGAATTTTCTGGAAATTTATTGAGTAATTTAGTGAGAATTTACTTGGAATTTACTGAGAATTTACGGGGAATCTAATGAGTCATTTACTGAGAATTTACTAGGAATTTAGTCAGTAATCTACTGGGAATTTAATAAGTAATTTGCTGAGAATTTGCTTTGAATTTACAAAGTAATTTACTGTGAATTTACTCAATAATTTACTGAGAATTTACTACGAATTTACTCAGTAATTTACTGAGAATTTACTGAATAATTTACTGAAAATTTACTTACTATTTACTGAGTAATTTACTGAGAATTTACTCAGTATTTTACTGAGAATTTACAGTGAATTTACTGAGTAATTTAATGAGAATTTACTAAGTAATTTACTGAGAATTTACTGCGAATTTACTGAGTAATTTACTACGAATTGACTGGGAATTTACGGAGAATTTACTGCGAATTTATTGAGTATTTACTAGGAATTTACTCAGTAATTTACACAGAATTTACCGGGAATTTACTGAGTAATTTAATGAGGATTTACAGGGAATTTACTCAAAATTTAGTGGGAATTTACTAGGTATTTATTGGGAATTTACTGGGAATTTATTAAGTAATTTACTGAGAATTTACGGGGAATTTATTCAGTAATTTACTGAGAATTTACTTGGAATTTCCTGAGTAATTTATTGGTAATTTACTGAGAAATTTAATAAGATTTTATGGGAATTTACTGATTAATTTAATGGAAATTTACTGAGTAATTTACTGAGAATTTCAAGGAATTTACTCAGTAACTTATAGAGAATTTTCTGGGAATTTACCGGGCAATTTACTGAAAATTTATTGCCAATTTACACAGTAATATAATGAGAATTTACTGAGTTATTTATTGAGAATTTACTGGAAATTTACTGAGAATTTAATGAGTAATTTAATAGGAATTTACTTAGAATTTACTAGGAATTTACTAAATAATTGACTGAGAATTTACTGGGAATTTACTCGCTAATTTATTGAGAATTTACTTGAAATTTACTGCATAATTTACTAAGAATTTAATGGGAATTTATTGAGTAATTTACTGAGAATTTAATAATAATTTACTGAGAATTTTCTAGAAATTTACTGGGTAATTTACTGAGAATTTACTTGGAATTAACTGCATAATTTAATCAGAATTTACTGGAAATTTAATGATAATTTACTAAGTAATTTACTGAGAATTTTTAGGGAATTTAATGAGTAATTTAATAAGAATTTACTAGGATTTTACTGAGAATTTACTAGGAATTTACTCATGAATTTACTTGGAATTTACTGAGAATTTAATGGGAATTTACTAAGTAATTTACTGAGAATTTAGAAGGAATTTACTGAGTAATTTAATGAGAATTTACAAGGAATTTACAGAGAATTTACTGGGAATTTACATAGTAATTTGCTGAGAATTTACTAGAAATGTACTGAGTAATTTACTAAAAATTTACTGGGAATTTACTAATTAATTTAGTGAGAATTTACTGGGAATTTACTGAGTAGTTTACTGAGAATTTACATGGAATTTCCTCAGTAATTTACTAAGATCTGACTGAGAAGTTAATGAGTAATTTACTGAGAATTTGCTGAGTAATTTAATGAGAATTTACTGGGAATTTAATGAGAATTTACTCTGAATTTACTGTGTAATTTAGTGAGAATTTAATGGAAATTTACCGATTAATTTAATGGGAATTTACTGAGTAATTTACTGAGAATTTAATGGGAATTTGCTGAGTAATTTACTGAGAATTTACTGGGAATTTAATGAGAATTTACTCAGTAATTTACTGAGAATGTATTGAGTAATTTACTGAGAATTTACTGACAATTTACTAAGTAATTTATTGAGAATTTACTGCGAATATATCGGAAATTTATTGAGAATTTACTTCGTAATTTACTGAGTAATTTCCTGATAATTTACTGGAAATTTATTGAGAATTTACTGCGAATATACTACGTAATTTACTGAGAATTTAATGGGAATTTACTAAGTAATTACTAAGAATTTACTCCGTAATTTGGTGAGTAATTTACTGAGAATTTACGTGGAATTTTCTCAGTAATTTACTGAGTAATTTATTTAGAATTTACTGAGAATTTACTGAGTAATTTATTGAGAATTTATTGGGAATTTACACAGTAATTTAATGAGAATTTACACAGTAATTTACTGAGAATTTTCTGGGAATTTACTGAGTAATTTAATGAGAATTTACTGGGAATTTACTGGAATTTA
This sequence comes from Camellia sinensis, assembly GCF_004153795.1. Lineage (NCBI taxonomy): Eukaryota > Viridiplantae > Streptophyta > Magnoliopsida > Ericales > Theaceae > Camellia > Camellia sinensis. The sequence continues at coordinate 3,029,764 of NW_021025277.1, read as the reverse complement.
CATGGTAATCTAATGAGAATTTACTTGGAATTTATTGAGTAATTTACTGAGAATTTACTGATTATTTTATTGAGAGCTTACTTGGAATTTACTGAGAATTTATTGGGAATTTACTGAGTAAATTATTGAGTAATTTATTGGGAATTTATTGGGAATTTAATTTGTAATTTACTAAGTAATTTGCTGTGTATTTTCAAGGAAATTACCGGGAATTAACTAAGAACTTACTTGGAATTTAGTGGTAATTTACTTAGAATTTACAGTGAATTTACTGAGTAATTTAAGGAAAATTTAATCAAAATTTACTTGGAATTTACTAAGTAATTTACTTGAAATTTACTCGGTAATTTACTGAAAATTTACTGGGAATTTACCGGGTAATTTTCAGGGAATTTACTGAGTAATTTACAGAGAATTTACTACGAATTTTGTCACGACCCCAAACCGCCCCTAGTAGGATGGTGCCATGATGGCCAGTAATCCGAGATTACCGAGGGCCAACTTTCAAAATTCACACACAATCAGAGTATTACATATGGGGCTAACATGTTCGAAAGCAATATATTTAAATCTAAGTAGTCCATAAGAGCAGTGCATAAATCAAATGAAATGGCATACATCTTTACAGAGCTTTACAACTTGAATATAACATAAGCAAAAATACATATTACATCTTGATCAAAGGCCTCTCAAGCCGACATATACAAAATACATGAACTACAAGTCAAGAGACAAATCTTCCAGATTGCCAACATCCTCACTGCCGACATAACATGCATACAAAACACATATCTCGGCGTAGCCGACTTCTAGCTTGTTACCTACTGTAACAAGCCCGCGGGGGACCTCGCTACAGCTCGGACTCGACTTTCGCAGTCACGGTTTTAAATCTGAACCAAAGAGTCCAAATCCGGCAAATCGTTTTAAGAAAACTAATTTTTTGAAAGAAGTGCCAAACATGGACTGCTTTGCCAGATACAGAGTCGCCACCTAAATATTTTATTTTGGGAAATTTAGGAAACCCTGACTCGGTGCCAAAAGGCCACGTGTCCGTCATCACCAAAGTTGCCTCGGCTCGGGAACTTGGGTACGATTGGGGAAGGTCACTTCGTGAGCAATGACATGAAAATGACAAATGGGCTTATACCAACATGAGGGAGCCTCAGCCACACTCACATAGGATGCCGGCGGATAAAAATGAGGTGCCTCGAAATGCGTGCACACGGGAACGCAAACCGAGGCAATGATATGATAGAATGATATGGAAATGACAAATGGGCTTATACCAACATAAGTGAGCCTCAGCCATGAGGTTAAAGCGGGCTACGGGCCTAAGTAAACACGAGCTCCCTCGTGCTGGATGGTTACGCGAGGTTATGTTATAAGATTTGATGCATGTTAAGTATGTAAGTTTTGTAAGATCAAGTTTGATGAACAAGATTTATCTCATGTTTTCTACAAGCTATGACAAGTATGGTTTTGACAAAGACATATTTGTATTGTTTTGAAAGACCTCGGGAATCATTCATTTAACCCCTTTATTACTTATACCATTCACTGAGTATCCAAGCTCACCCTCCCTATGTATATATGTAGGTAACAAGCAAGAAGTCGGCTACGCCGAGATGTGTGTTTTGCAAGTGTTTTAGATGCATGTTATGTCGGCAATGCTTACGTCGGCAATTTTTGAAGCTTTTGTATTTGAACATGTCGGCTTGAGAGCCCTTTTTTAAGATGTAATATGTATTTGTACTTCATTTCTATTTGTATTCAAGTTGTAAAGCTATGTAAAGATGTATGCCATTCCATTTGACTTATGCACTGCTCTTATGGACTACTTGTTTTAGATTATTGCTTCCGCATTTGTGAGCCCCTATATCTATACTCTGACTGTGTGTGATTTGAAAGTTGGCCTTCGGTAATCACGGATTACTGGCCTCACGGCACCAAACTACTAGGGGCGGTTTGGGGTCGTGACACATTTCATTTGATTTATGCACTGCTTTTATGGACTACTTAGATTTAAATATATTGCTTTCGAACATGTTAGCCCCATATGTAATACTCTGATTGTGTGTGAATTTTGAAAGTTGGCCTTCGGTAATCTCGGATTACTGGCCATCACGGCACCATCCTACTAGGGGCGGTTTGGGGTCGTGACAAAATTCGTAGTAAATTCTCTATAAATTACTCAGTAAATTCCCGAAAATTACCCGGTAAATTTCCCAGTAAATTCTCAGTAAATTACCAAGTAAATTTCAAGTAAATTACTTAGTAAATTCCAAGTAAATTCGATTAAATTCTCCTTAAATTACTCAGTAAATTCACTGTAAATTCTAAGTAAATTACCACTAAATTCCAAGTAAGTTCTTAGTTAATCCCGGTAATTTTTGAAAATACACAGCAAATTACTTAGTAAATTACAAATTAAATTCCCAATAAATTCCCAATAAATTACTCAATAATTTACTCAGTAAATTCCCAATAAATTCTCAGTAAATTCCAAGTAAGCTCTCAATAAAATACTCAGAAATTCTCAGGAAATTACTCAATAAATTCCAAGTAAATTCTCATTAGATACGGTGTAAATTCCAGTAAATTCTCAGTAAATTCTCAGTAAATTCCCATTAAATTACTCAGTAAATTCCCAAAAAATTCTCAGTAAATTCATGTGTAAATTCTTAGTAAATTACTCAGTAAATTCTCATTAAATTACTGTGTAAATTCCCAGTAAAATCTCAATAAATTACTCAGTAAATCTTCAGTAAATTCTAAATAAATTACTCAGTAAATTTCCAGTAAATTACTGAGAAAATTCCACGTAAATTCTCAGTAAATTACTCACCAAATTACGAAGTAAATTCTTAGTAATTACTTAGTAAATTCCCATTAAATTCTCAGTAAATTACGTAGTATATTCGCAGTAAATTCTCAAAAATTTCCAGTAAATTATCAAGAAATTACTCAGTAAATTACGAAGTAAATTCTCAATAAATTTCCGGTATATTCGCAGTAAATTCCCATATAATTCCTAATAAATTCTCAATAAATTACTTAGTAAATTGTCAGTAAATTCTCAGTAAATTACTCAGCAAATTCCATTAAATTCTCAGTAAATTACTCAGTAAATTCCCATTAAATTAATCGGTAAATTTCCATAAATTCTCACTAAATTACACAGTAAATTCAGAGTAAATTCTCATTAAATTCCCAGTAAATTCTCATTAAATTACTCAGCAAAATCTCAGTAAAATTACTCATTAACTTCTCAGTCAGATCTTAGTAAATTACTGAGGAAATTCCATGTAAATTCTCAGTAAACTACTCAGTAAATTCCCAGTAAATTCTCACTAAATTAATTAGTAAATTCCCAGTAAATTTTTAGTAAATTACTCAGTACATTTCTAGTATTCTCAGCAAATTACTATGTAAATTCCCAGTAAATTCTCTGTAAATTCCTTGTAAATTCTCATTAAATTACTCAGTAAATTCCTTCTAAATTCTCAGTAAATTACTTAGTAAATTCCCATTAAATTCTCAGTAAATTCCAAGTAAATTCATGAGTAAATTCCAGTAAATTCTCAGTAAAATCCTAGTAAATTCTTATTAAATTACTCATTAAATTCCCTAAAAATTCTCAGTAAATTACTTAGTAAATTATCATTAAATTTCCAGTAAATTCTGATTAAATTATGCAGTTAATTCCAAGTAAATTTCTCAGTAAATTACCCAGTAAATTTCTAGAAAATTCTCAGTAAATTATTATTAAATTCTCAGTAAATTACTCAATAAATTCCCATTAAATTCTTAGTAAATTATGCAGTAAATTTCAAGTAAATTCTCAATAAATTAGCGAGTAAATTCCCAGTAAATTCTCAGTCAATTATTTAGTAAATTCCTAGTAAATTCTAAGTAAATTCCTATTAAATTACTCATTAAATTCTCAGTAAATTTCCAGTAAATTCTCAATAAATAACTCAGTAAATTTTCATTATATTACTGTGTAAATTGGCAATAAATTTTCAGTAAATTGCCCGGTAAATTCCCAGAAAATTCTCTATAAGTTACTGAGTAAATTCCTTGAAATTCTCAGTAAATTACTCAGTAAATTTCCATTAAATTAATCAGTAAATTCCCATAAAATCTTATTAAATTTCTCAGTAAATTACCAATAAATTACTCAGAGAAATTCCAAGTAATTCTCAGTAAATTACTGAATAAATTCCCGTAAATTCTCAGTAAATTACTTAATAAATTCCCAGTAAATTCCAATAAATACCTAGTAAATTCCCACTAAATTTTGAGTAATTCCCTGTAAATCCTCATTAATACTCAGTAAATTCCGTAATTTTGTAAATTACTGAGTAAATCCTAGTAAATACTCAAAATTTCGAAATTCTTAGTAAGATTCCCAGTCATTCTTAATCGTGGTAGTAAATTACTCAGTAAATTCGCAGTAAATTCTCAGTAATTACTTAGTAAATTCTCATTAAATTACTCAGTAAATTCACTGTAAATTCTCAGTAAAATACTGAGTAAATTCTCAGTTAATTACTCAGTAATAGTAAGTAATTTTCAGTAAATTATTCAGTAAATTCTCAGAAATTACTGAGTAAATTCGTAGTAAATTCTCAGTAAATTATTGAGTAAATTCACAGTAATTACTTTGTAAAATTCAAAGCAAATTCTCAGCAAATTACTTATTAATTCCCAGTAGATTACTGACTAAATTCCTAGTAAATTCTCAGTAAATGACTCATTAGATTCCCCGTAAATTCTCAGTAAATTCCAAGTAAATTCTCACTAAATTACTCAATAAATTTCCAGAAATTCTCAATAATTATTCAGTAAATTCCCAGTAAATTCCCGATAAATTCTCATTAATTACTCTGTAAATTTATAGTAAATTTTCATTAAATTACTGAGTAAATCCCAGTAAATTATATAGTAAATTCCCAGTAAATTCTCATTAAATTGTGCAGTAAATTCTCATTAAATTCTCAGTAAATTACTCAAGAAATTCTCAGTAAAATTACTCAATATTATTCCCAGTAAATTTTTAGTAACTTACTTAGTAAATTCCCAGTAAATTCTCAGTATATTTATGTATATTTCAAGTACATTCTAGTAAATTCCCCATAAAATTACTCGGTAAATTGCTAGTAAATTCCCTATAAATTACTTAGTAAATTCCAAGTAAACTCCAGTAAATTACCGCATAAATTCCCAATAAATTACTTAGTAAATTCCCAATAAATTCCCAATAAATTCCCATTAAATTTTCCATAAATTACACAGTAAATCACACAAAATTCTTAGTTAGAATTACCAGAAATTCCAAGTAAATTCTAAGCAATCCCAGTAAATTCACAGTAATTTCCTAGAAAATTTTCAGTAAATTACTTTGTAAATCTATAGATTAAATTCTCAGTAAAATTCCTCGTAAATTACTCAGTAAATTCCCAATAAATTCTCGAGTAAATTACTGAGTAAATTTCCAGTAAACTCTCAGTAAAAATACTCAGTAAATTCCCAAAATCCTCTGTAAAATTACTCAGTAAATTCCCAGTAAATTCTTATTAGATTACTTTTTTAAATTCTCAGTAATTCTAGTAAATTCTCAGTAAATTACTGTGTAAATTCTGTAAAATCTCAATAAAACTCAGTAAATTCCTCATAAATTCTTTGTCGTCTAAATTCCCAGTAAATTCTCAATAAATTACTCAGTAAATTCCCCAGTAAATTCTAAGTAAATTATTCACTAAAATTCCTAGTCAATTACTGAGCAAATTCCATGTATAATTCTACATAAATTCTCAGTTAATTACTCAATAATTACTCAGTAAATTCCCAGTAAATTACTTTGTAAATTCCCATTAAATTCTCAGTAAATTACGTAGTAAATTCCTAGTAAAATTCTGAGTAAATTACTTAGTAAATTCGTAGTAAAATTCCCAGTAAATTACTTGAATAAATTCTTAGTAAATTCCTAGAAAAATTCCAAATAAATTCTCAATAAATTACTCAGTAAATTCTCAATAAATTACTGAGTAAATTCCTAATAAATTCTCAATAAATACAGAGTAAATTCTATTAAATTTCAGTAAATTCTCGGTTAATTACTCAGTAAATTCCCAATAAATTCTCAGTAAATTCTCATTAATTAATCATAAATTGCCATAAATTCTCAGTAAATTACTTCAGTAAATTCCCCGCAAATTCTTATTAAATTCCAGTAAATTCTCCTTAATTAGTTAGGAAAATTGCTAGTAAATTCTCAGTAAATTTTTCAGTAAATTCCAGTAAATTCTCATTACATTACTCACTAAATTCCCAGTAAATACTCAGTAAATTACTTAGTAAATCCCATCAATTCTCAATAAATTATCGAGCAAATTCCTTGTGAAATTCTCAGTAAATTCCCAGTAAAATTCTCATTAAATTAATTAGTAAATCCTGGTAATTCTTATTTAGATTACTCAGTAAATTCCTAGTAAGTTTTTAGTAAATTACCTATAAATTCTCAGCAAATTCTAAGTAAATTCAAAGTAAATTCTGAATTAAATTACTCAATAAATTCCTTGTAAATTTTCAGTAAATTACTTAGTAAATTCCCACTAAATTCTCAGTAAATTTCTCAGTAAATTCTTGAGTAAATTCCCAGTAAATTCCTGTAATTTCTTATTAAATTACTCATTAAATTCCCAGATAATTCTCAGTAAATTACTCAGTAAATTCTCATAATTCTCAATAAATTTTTAGTAAATATCATTAAATTATGCAGTTAATTCAAGTAAATTCTCTGTAAATTACCCAGCAAATTCCTAGAAACTTCTCAGGAAATTCCCAGTAAGTTCTTCGTTAAATCCAGTAAATTCTCAGGAATTCCCTATAAATTTTAGTAAATTCTCAGTAAATTACTGAGTAAATTTCCAGTAAATTCTCAATAAATTACTCAGTAAATTCGAAGTAAATTCCCATTAAAATTACTCATTAATTCCAAGTAAATTCTCAGCAAATTACTGAGTAAATTCTCAGTAAATTACTCAGTAAATTACCAGTAAATTCTTATATATACTGTTAAAATTCGAATTAAATTCTCAGTAAAATTACTCAGTAAATTCCCA
>NW_021025277.1:2999101-3022612 GCF_004153795.1 Camellia sinensis | reverse complement strand
GTTGCGCAAGTTTAGAGTCCTCCAGTACAAGGAGCTCGTGTTACTTAGGCCCGTAGCCCGCTTTAACACAATAATCTTTCCAAGAAAGGACCGTATCTTTTTATACTTGGTACTGCGAAAGTTTAGAGTCCTCCAGCACAAGGGACTATCCGAGAAGGTCATCAAAACGAAGCTTACTTGATAACTTGTCATTCAAAACAAAGCTTATACTTGATACATAAAATAGGGATATAATTCATGCTTAACAAATACTTTTATCAAAACAAGTCAAAGCTTTATCAAAACGTTATAACATAACTTTATTAGAAATACCACTCACACTAGTTCTTGGGACGTCGGGGTCAAGGCAAAGGTCCAAGTCCTACAAACACATGGCAAGCATACTGAACATACTTCTCAAAACAAGTCTCACTTGCATGCAAATGATCTCGGGAAAACATGCTAGAAGTCAAAACACTGTTTTACATGTCAGGGAGACATGCTGGGTACCAACCAGGTCTTTGCCGAGGTCCCACACCTCCCGGCCGAGGTGTGGCTACCTAGGCTTTGGCATGCGGCTGCACACCGGGGTGTACACAAAACAAACCAAGGTGTAAGTGATTATGCAAGGTTTGCCAAGGTGAGATACGATGCTTGGCCTAAGTGTGAGGTCTAGGTGGGAGTGATCTCGGCGACTACACCTCGGGAAGTGAAGTCTGGAGATCTGGGTTTCCACCCGTGAAGAACAGGAAGAACATGAACATGAAGATTATGAAGAACATGGATGCTAAAATCATAACTTCTTTGTTACAAAATCTGGGATTTCATGCTATAGGTTCGAAAACATGGACCTGGGTACCCATACTTAAAAATCATGCGGAAACAAACACAAAAACATGGATTTAGGCATGAGCCTTCAAATCAAAACATGGCTTTTCTTGAAGAACACATGAATGCTATTTTTTCTTTCTAAAACCGAACTTCAAAGCAATGCATGGCTTACAAATCTTATTCAATCATGCAATGCAATAACATAAACATAAACATAAAGAATGACAAGAGCAGATTAAGAATCTAACCTTAGAACACGGATCTAACGGTTCGATCTCTGGGGATCAAGCTTAGAAATCCACTCTTTCTCAAGAACTCTTCTCCCTCTTCTAGAGCTTCTCTCTCTTCTCTTCAAACAAGTTTAGGAACAAATGATGGGTTTCTCTCTCTATCGGCTGACTTAACTCTCAGCTCGGACGCGTGGCAGCGGTGGATTGGTTCTCTTCAAAAAGGTGATAGATTGACAAGACAAGACTCTGACAAAGCGTATCTAACAAGCTACTCGGTACAGCACTCCGGCAAGTGGTGACATCGGCTAAGGACAAGGCTTCGGCAACTAAGGTGACAATGACCTCAGCTAGGAAGGACAACACTTGACTAAGCTGTGCCACACCTTGGCCTAGATGCGCCACACCTCGGTCTAGGTCATACCACCCCAGGACAAGATCACTCAGGTGCAAAGGTAACATCTCGGCCTAGATGATACACATCTCGGCCTTGGTGATTAACACCTCAGCCTAGATAATGACATCTCGGCCAATATGTCAGAGCAAAGATGGAGGTCAAACGAAGGGGTTCCAAGATACTTCTAGACTGAAGATGACCTCGGCTTGGAATGATCTAGGCTTAACATAACCTAGGCTTGAGACACCAAGGAAGGAAACAAGCATGCACACAACACTTATGCAATTCACATAGTCACAAAACAAGGCAGGTACCTTACTTAGCCAAAACAAGTCAAAGTCTTCAAATGCAAGCTTAACAAGACAAAATCATGCAAATGTACATGAACATGACTAAGACATGAATGTGGGTTATTACATACTTCCCCCCTTAAAGAAGTTTGGTCCCCAAACTTCACTTACCTTGTTCCCAAAGTGGCTCTGGATGCCGAGTTCTCATTTCTTCTTATCTTTTCTAGCCTTTGCCCACGGACAGTCCTTCACACGGTGACCCATTCCACCACATTCAAAACACGCTCCAGATGCCCAATAACAACCTCTAAAATGTCGCTTCCCGCAACTCGTACATGTCGGCTTAGTATTACCTTCTTGCTCTGAGTTGCTGGAACTGCCCACGTTCGCCTTTCTCTTAGCATTGAACGGTACTTTGCGATTCTCATAGTGCTGTCTCTTTTTCTGTTTCTCCCCCAAATTCTGACTCTTGTTCAAGTTGGTTCCTGTCAGGATGGCCTTGTCCAGTGCTCCGGAATACGTCGGCATGTTGAGCAAGGTGTCATCTCCATACGAGGCTGGCCGCGGCTGCACTTGCGGCACTGGAGGGGGTGGAGGTGGTACTGCTTGTCGGTCGTCCGTCTGCTCGGCCTGAGTGGACGCGATGTCAATGTTCTGTTGTCTTACCTGCCTTAACTCGCGTGTCAAACCTTCGACCAGTTCTTCCAATCTGTCTATTCTGTCTTCGAGATAACCTCGGCGAACTGGGGGTCTACCTCTTCTCATGGTGCTGGGGGGTATGCAGGATGTGACACTTAAACAAAATGAACAAATGAACGTGTATGCAAGTGAACATGATCATGCCGATGTAACAAAATGTTCATGCCGAGATGATGCACACCTTGTCAAGTAGCAAGCAATATCATGCAAATCCTAAAATCATTCTAAGAGGCATCCTATACTCTTTAGGACTCAAAGTGTGTGAATAACGTGCTATAAGGAAACTATGCTCTGATACCATTCTGTTACGACCCCAAACCGCCCCTAGTAGTTTGGTGCCGTGATGGCCAGTAATCCGTGATTACCGAAGGCCAACTTTCAAAATCACACACAGTCAGAGTATAGATATAGGGGCTCACAAATGCGGAAGCAATAATCTAAAATACAAGTAGTCCATAAGAGCAGTGCATAAGTCAAATGGAATGGCATACATCTTTACATAGCTTTACAACTTGAATACAAATAGAAATGAAGTACAAAATACATATTACATCTTAACAAAAGGGCTCTCAAGCCGACATGTTCAAATACAAAAGCTTCAAAAATTGCCGACGTAAGCATTGCCGACATAACATGCATCTAAAACATCTTGCAAAACACACATCTCGGCGTAGCCGACTTCTTGCTTGTTACCTACATATATACATAGGGAGGGTGAGCTTGGATACTCAGTGAATGGTACAAGTAATAAAGGGGTTAAATGAATGATTCCCGAGGTCTTTCAAAACAATACAAAATATGTCTTTGTCAAAACCATACTTGTCATAGCTTGTAGAAAACATGAGATAAATCTTGTTCATCAAACTTGATCTTACAAAACTTACATACTTAACATGCATCAAATCTTATAACATAACCTCGGCATAACCTTCCAGCACGAGGGAGCTCGTGTTACTTAGGCCCGTAGCCCGCTTTAACCTCATGGAGCTCGTGTTACTTAGGCCCGTAGCCCGCTTTAACATCATGGAGCTCGTGTTACTTAGGCCCGTAGCCCGCTTTAACACAATAATCTTTCCAAGAAAGGACCGTATCTTTTTATACTTGGTACTGCGAAAGTTTAGAGTCCTCCAGCACAAGGGACTATCCGAGAAGGTCATCAAAACGAAGCTTACTTGATAACTTGTCATTCAAAACAAAGCTTATACTTGATACATAAAATAGGGATATCATTCATGCTTAACAAATACTTTTATCAAAACAAGTCAAAGCTTTATCAAAACGTTATAACATAACTTTATTAGAAATACCACTCACATTAGTTCTTGGGACGTCGGGGTCAAGGCAAAGGTCCAAGTCCTACAAACACATGGCAAGCATACTGAACATACTTCTCAAAACAAGTCTCACATGCATGCAAATGATCTCGGGAAAACATGCTAGAAGTCAAAACACTGTTTTACATGTCAGGGAGACATGCTGGGTACCAACCAGGTCTTTGCCGAGGTCCCACACCTCCCGGCCCAGGCGTGGCTACCTAGGCTTCGGCATGCGGCTGCACACCGGGGTGTACACAAAACAAACCAAGGTGTAAGTGATTATGCATGGTAGGCCAAGGTGAGATACGATGCTTGGCCTAAGTGTGAGGTCTAGGTGGGAGTGATCTCGGCGACTACACCTCGGGAAGTGAAGTCTGGAGATCTGGGTTTCCACTCGTGAAGAACAGGAAGAACATGAACATGAAGATCATGAAGAACATGGATGCTAAAATCATAACTTCTTTGTTACGAAATCTGGGATTTCATGCTATGGGTTCGAAAACATGGACCTGGGTACCCATACTTAAAAATCATGCGGAAACAAACACAAAAACATGGATCTAGGCATGAGCCTTCGGATCAAAACATGGCTTTTCTTGAAGAACACATGAATGCTATTTTCTCTTTCTAAAATCGAACTTCAAAGCAATGCATGGCTTACAAATCTTATTCAATCATGCAATGCAATAACATAAACATAAAGAATGACAAGAGCAGATTAAGAATCTAACCTTAGAACACGGATCTAACGGTTCGATCTCTGGGGATCAAGCTTAGAAATCCACTCTCTCTCAAGAACTCTTCTCCCTCTTCTAGAGCTTCTCTCTCTTCTCTTCAAACAAGTTTAGGAACAAATGATGGGTTTCTCTCTCTATCGGCTGACTTAACTCTCAGCTCGAACACGTGGCAGCGGCGGATTGGTTCTCTTCAAAAAGGTGATAGATTGACAAGACAAGACTCTGACAAAGCGTATCTAACAAGCTACTCGGTATGGCACTCCGGCAAGTGGTGACATCGGCTAAGGACAAGGCTTCGGCAACTAAGGTGACAATGACCTCAGCTAGGAAGGACAACACTTGACTAAGCTGTGCCACACCTTGGCCTAGATGCGCCACACCTCGGTCTAGGTCATACCACCCCAGGACAAGATCACTCAGGTGCAAAGGTAACATCTCGGCCTAGATGATACACATCTCGGCCTTGGTGATTAACACCTCGGCCTAGATAATGACATCTCGGCCAATATGTCAGAGCAAAGATGGAGGTCAAATGAAGGGGTTCCAAGATACTTCTAGATTGAAGATGACCTCGGCTTGGAATGATCTAGGCTTAACATAACCTAGGCTTGAGACACCAAGGAAGGAAACAAGCATGCACACAACACTTATGCAATTCACATAGTCACAAAACAAGGCAAGTACCTTACTTAGCCAAAACAAGTCAAAGTCTACAAATGCAAGCTTAACAAGACAAAATCATGCAAATGTACATGAACATGACTAAGACATGAATGTGGGTTATTATAAAATGGCATACATCTTTACAGAGCTTTACAACTTGAATATAACATAAGCAAAAATACATATTACATCTTGATCAAAGGCCTCTCAAGCCAACATATACAACATACATGAACTACAAGTCAAGAGACAAATCTTCCAGATTGCCGACATCCTCACTGCCGACATAACATGCATACAAAACACATATCTTGGCGTAGCCGACTTCTAGCTTGTTACCTACATATGCATATAGGGAGGGTGAGCTTGGATACTCAGTGAATGGTACAAGTAATAAAGGGGTTAAATGAATGATTCCCGAGGTCCTTGTCAAAACAATACATATATCATAGCTTGTTCAAAACATGGGATAAATCTAGTTCATCAATTTTGATCTTACAAAACTTGCTTACTTACTTGGATGTTAATAACATCTACATAATACAAGGGATGACATTTCGGACTTACAAAACCCACACGGTAAACCGTCAGTGGCAAAACAAGGGAATAATCGACCCGGAATCGATTAGACAAACCACCCGCACAAGGTCGTCGGTGGGGCCATCCGTTCATAGACCGTCGATGGCAGAGATCTCTCATACTTAGTGCTGCGAAAGTTTAGAGTCCTCTAGCACAAGGGACTTTAGTACTGCGAAAGTTTAGAGTCCTCCAGCACAAGGGACTTTCCAAGAATGTCATCAAAACAAAACTTACTTGATACATAAAAATAGGGGTAATCATTCATGCTTGAACAAATACTTTTATCAAAACAAGGCAAAGCAAAGCTTTATCAAAACTTATAATATAGCTTTATTAAAAATACCACTCACCTAGTTCTTCGGACGCCGGGTTCAAGGCAAAGGTCCAAGTCCTACAAACACATGGCAAAGTCTACTAAATGTACATCTCAAAACAAGTCTTACATGTATGAAAATGATCTCGAGAAAACATGCTGGAAGTCAAAACACTATTTTACATGTCAGGAAGACATGTTGGGTACCAACCAGGTCTTTGCCGAGGTCCCACACCTCCTGGCCGAGGTGTGGTTACCTAGGCTTCGGCGTGCGGCTGCATGCCGAGGTGCGCACAAGACAAACTAAAGGCGTGAGTGATCATGCAAGGTAGGCCAAGGTGAGATACGATGCTTGGCCTAAGTTTGAGGTCTAGGTAAGAGTGATCTTGGCGACTACACTTAGGGAAGTGAGGTCTGGAGATCTGGGTTTCCACCCGTGAAGAACATGAACATGAAGATCATGAAGAACATGAATGCTAAAATCATAACTTCTTTATTATAAAATCTGGGATTTCATGCTATGAGTTCGAAAACATGGACCTGGGTACTCATACTTGAAGATGATATGGAAACAAACACAAAAACATGGACCTAGACATGAGCTTTCGGATCAAAACATGACTTTTCTTGAAGAACACATGAATACTATTTTCTCTTCCTAAAACTGAACTTCAAAGCATTTCATGGTTCATGAAACATGCTAGATCATGCAATGCGATTAGATCAACATAAAGAATAACAAGAGTAGATCACGAATCTAACCTTAAAACACGGATCTAACGGTTCGATCTCTAGGGATCAAGCTTGGAAATTCACTCTCCCTCAAGAACTCCTCTTCCTCTCCTAGGGCTTCTCTCTCCTCTTCAAAAACAAGATATAACAAATGCTAGATTTCTCTCTCTGCCGGCTGACTTAACACTCAGCTCGGACACGTGGCAACGGCTGGTTGGTTCTCACCAAAAAGGTGATAGATTGACAAAACATGTGTAAGACAAAGCGCATCTAACAAGCTACCCGGCAAGGCACTCCGGCAAGTGATGACATCGGCTAAGGACAAAGCTTTGGTAACTAAGGTGACAATGACCTCGGCTAGGAAGGACAACCCTTGACTAAGCTGTGCCACACCTTGGCCTAGATGTGCCACACCTCGGTCTAGGTCATACCACTCTGGGACAAGATCACTTAGGTACAAGGTAACATCTCGACAAAGATAATACACATCTCGGCCAATATGTCAGGGCGAAGGTGGAGGTCAAACAAAGTGGTTCTAAGATAATTCTAGACTGAAGATGACCTCGGCTTGGAATGATCTAGGCTTAACATAACTTAGGCTTGAGACACCAAGGAAGGAACAAAGCATGCATATAACACTTAGACAAATCACAAGAACACAAAACAAGGCAAAATTCATCAATGCAAACTTAACAAAACCACATGATGTGAATGCACATGAACATGACTAAGCCATAAACGTGGGTTGTTACAAATTTACTACATAACTTAATGAGAATTTACTGGAAATTTACTGAATAATTTATTCAAAATTTACTAAGAATTTACTGGGAATATACTAGCAATTTACGGGGAATATACTGAGTAATTTACTAGGCATTTACTGAGCAATTTACTAGGAATTTACTGAATAATTTAATAAGAATTTAGTGGGAATTTTGTCAGTAATTTACTGAGTAATTTAATGAGAATTTATTGGAAATTTACTGAGTAATTTAATAAGAATTTACTGGTTAATTTAATGAGAAGTTACTGGGAATTTACTCAGTAATTTACTAAGAATTTACTCGAAATTTCCTAAGAATTTACTGCGTATTTACTGCGAATTTACTAAGAATTTTGCTGAGTAATTTAATGAGAATTTGCTGGGAATTTACTGAGAATTTACTGGGAATTTACTCAGTAATTTAGTGAGAATTTACTGGGAATTTACTAAGTAGTTTACTGAGAATTTACTGAAAATTTACTCAGTAATTTATTGGGAATTTACAGAGAAGTTACTCGGAATTTACTTAAAATTTACTGAGAATCTACTGGGAATTTACTGAGTAATTTACCGAGAATTACTAGCAATTTACTGAGTAATTTAATTAGAATTTGCTGGGAATTTACTGAGAATTTACTGAGTAATTTAGTGAGAATTTACTAGGAATTTACTCTGTAATTTACAAATAATTTAATGGGAATTTAATGACTAATTTACTAAGAATTTACTCGTAATTTACTGAGTAATTTACTAAGTAATTGAATAAGAATTTACTGATTAAATTATTGAGAATTTACTCGGAATTTCTAAGTAATTGAATAAGAATTTACTGATTAAATTATTGAGAATTTACTCGGAATTTACTGAATAATTTAGTGAGTAATTTATTGAGAATTTACTTGGAATTTACTAAGTAATTTTCTGATAATTTACTAGGAATTTTCTGAGAATTTATTAAAAATTTCCTGAGAATTTAATGGGAATTTACTGAGTAATTTTTTGTGATTTTACTGCGAACTTACACAGTAATTTAATGAGAATTAACTTAAAATTTACAGAATAATTTATCAAGAATTTACTGGGAATTTAATCAGTAATTTGCTGAGAATTTTCTACGAATTTACTTCGTAATTTACTGAGAATTTACTGGGAATTTAATGGGAATTTATTGAGTATTTATTGGGAATTTACTGAGTATTTACTGCGAATTTGCTGAGTAATTTACTGAGAATTTAATGGGAATTTATTGATTAATTTAATGAATTTCTTGAAAATTTACTGAGTAATTTACTACGACTTTACTTAGTAATTTAAGAAGAATTTACTGGAAATTTACTGATTAACTTAATGAGAATTTACTGGGAGTTTACTTAGTAATTTACTGAGAATTTACTTGTAATTTACTAAGTAATTTACTGGGAATTTACTGAGAATTTATAAGGAATTTACTGAGTAATTTTTTTGAGAATTTACTGAAAATTTAAACAGTAATTTAATGCGCATTTAGTTGGAATTTACTAAGTAATTTACTGGGAATTTACTGAGTAATTTACTGAGAATTTAATTAGAATTTATTGGAAATTTACTGAGAATTTACTCAGTAATTTACTGAGAATTTATAGGGAATTTTGAGAGTAATTTACTGAGAATTTACTAGGTAATTTACTGAGAATTTATTGGGAATTTGCGGAGTAATTTACTAAGAATTTACTGGAAATTTACTGAGTAATTTACTTAGAATTTACTGGGAATTTACACAATAATTTAATTAGAATTTACTTAGAATTTACTGGAAATTTACTGAGTAATTTACTAAGAATTTACTGGGAATTTACTGAGTAATTTTCTGAGAATTTACTCAGAATTTATTGAGTAATTTACTGGGAATTTACTGAGTAATTTACAGATAATTTACTGCGAATTTACAGTGTAATTTACTGAGAATTTATTGAAAAATTACTGAGTAATTTACTGAAAATTTACTGGCAATTTACTGTGAACTTACTGCGTAATTTAATGAGAATTAACTGAGAATTTACTGGGAATTTAATTGTAATTTACTGAGTAATTTACTGAGGATTTACTAGGAATTTACTGAGTAATTTACCGAGAATTTACAAGAATTTTCTAGGAATTTGCCGAGTAATTTTCTAGTAATTTACTGATAATTTTCTGGGAATTTACAGAGTAATTTACTAAGAATTTACTGCATAATTTAATGAGAAATTTCTGGCAATTTACTTAGAAATTACTGGGAATTTACTAGGTAATTTACTTAGAATTTAGTGAGAATTTACTAAGAATTTGCTGGGAATTTACTGCGTAATTTTCTAAGAATTTACTAGAAATTTACAAGGAATTTACTAAGAATTTACTGGGAATTTACAGATAAATTACTGGGAATTTAATCAGTAATTTACTGAGAATTTACTGAGAGTTTACTTAGTAATTTATTGAGAATTTATTATGAATTTATTGAGTAATTTTTCGAGAATTTACTTGGAATTTCAACAGTAATTTAATAAGAATTTACTTGGAATTTACTACGTAATTTACTGGGAATTTACTGAGTAATTTACTGATAATTTATTGTGAATTTATTGAAAATTTACTGATAATTTACTCAATAATCTACTTAGTAATTTACTAAGAATTTACTGGGAAGTTACTAAGTAATTTACTGAGGATTTTTTGGAAATTTACTGAGAATTTACTTCGTAATTTATTGAGAATTTGTTGGGAATTTGCTCAGTAATTCACTAAGAATTTACTGGTAATTTACAGAGTAATTTACTTGGAATTTACACAGTAATTTAGTGAGAATTTACTGGAAATTTACTTAGTAATTTACTGAGAATTTACTCTTAATTTAGTGAGAATTTACTGGGAATTTACTGAGTAACTTACAGACAATTTACTAAGAATTTATTGGGAATTTACTGAGTAATTTAATAAGAATTTACTGGTTAATTTAATAAGAATTTACTGGGAATTTACTCAGTAATTTATAGAGAATATACTGAGAATTTACTGCGTATTTACTGGGAATTTACTGAGTAATTTACTGCGAATTTACTATGAATTTTGCTGAGTAATTTAATGAGAATTTGCTGGGAATTTACTGAGAATTTACTGGGAATTTACTCAGTAATTTAGTGAGAATTTACTAGGAATTTACTAAGTAGTTTACTGAGAATTTACTAAAAATTTACTCAGTATTTTACTGAGAATTTACTCGTAATTTACTTAAAATTTACTGAGAATCTACTAGGAATTTACTGAGTATTTATTGGGAATTTACTGAGTAATTTATCGAGAATTACTAGCAATTTACTGAGTAATTTTATTAGAATTTGTTGGGAATTTACTTAGAATTTACTAAGAATTTACTGAGTAATTTACTGAGAATTTACTGGGAATTTACTCTGTAATTTACAGATAATTTAATGGGAATTTACTGAATAATTTACTGAGTATTTATTGAGTAATTGAATAAGAATTTACTGATTAACTTATTGAGAATTTACTCGGAATTTACTGAATGATTTAGTCAGTAATTTATGGAGAATTTACTTGGAATTTACTAAGTAATTTTCTGATAATTTACTGAGAATTTACTAAGAATTTAATGAGAATTTACTGAGTAATTTTTTGACATTTTACGGGGAACTTACACAGTAATTTAATGAGAATTAACTGAAAATTTACTGAATAATTTATCGAAAATTTACTGGGAATTTAATCAGTAATGTACTGAGAATTTTCTGTGAATTTACTTCGTAATTTATTTGTAATTTACTGAGAATTTACTGCGAATTTACTGAGTAATTTACTAGGAGTTTAATGAGAATTTATTGATTAATTTAATGAAATTTTTTTGAGAATTTATTGAGTAATTTACTTAGAATTTACTACGACTTTACTTAGTAATTTAAGAAGAATTTACCAAAAATTTACTGATTAACTTAATGAGAATTTACTAAGAGTTTACTTAGTAATTTGCTGAGAATTTACTTGTAATTTATTGAGTAATTTACTGGGAATTTACCGAGAATTCACAGGGAATTTACTGAGTAATTTTTTTTGAGAATTTACTGGAAATTTAAACAGTAATTTACTGTGCATTTAGTTGGAATTTACTAAGTAATTTACTGCGAATTTACTGAGTAATTTACTAAGAATTTATTGGGAATTTACTGAGAATTTACTCAGTAATTTACTGAAAATTTACAAGGAATTTTGAGAGTAATTTACTGAGAATTTACTAGGAATTTATTGAGTAATTTACTGAGAATTTACTTTATAATTTACTGGGCAATTTACTAAGAATTTGTTGGAAATTTGTTGTGTAATTTACTAAGAATTTACTCGGAATTTATTGAGTAATTTACTGCGAATTTACACAATAATTTAATTAGAATTTACTGGAAATTTACTGAGAATTTACTGGGAATTTACTGAATAATTTACTTTTAATCTACTGGGAATTTACTGAGTAATTTTCTGAGAATTTACTAAGTAATTTACTGAGAATTTACTGGGAATTTACTGAGAATTTGCTAGAAATTTACTGAGTAATTTTCTGAGAATTTACTGAGAATTTACGGAGTAATTTACAGAGAATTTACTGAGAATTTACACTGTAATTTACTGAGTAATTTACTGAGAATTTATTGGAAAATTACTGAGTAATTTACTGGAAATTTACTGAGAATTTACAGATAAATTACTAAGAATTTACTGAGAATTTACAGATAAATTACTGGGAATTTACTGAGAATTTACAGATAAATTATTTACTGAGAATTTATTGGAAAATTACTAAGAATTTACTGAGAATTTACAGATAAATTACTGGGAATTTAATTAGTAATTTATTGAGTAATTTATTGAGAATTTACAACGAAGTTACTGGGAATTTACTGAGAATTTACTCTGTAATTTAATGAGAATTTACTGGGAATTTACTAAATAATTTACTGAGAATTTACTGGGAGTTTACTTGGTAATTTACTGAGAAGTTACAGAGAATTTATTGAGTAATTTTTTGAGAATTTACTGGGAATTTAAATAGTAATTTAATGATAATTTACTTGAAATTTACTACGTCATTTACTAGGAATTTACTGAGTAATTCACTGATAATTTGCTGTGAATTTATTGGGAATTTACGGAGAATTTACTCAGTAATTTACTGGGAAGTTACAAAGTAATTTACTAAGAATTTTCTAGAAATTTACTGAGAATTTACTTCTTAATTTACTGAGAATTTGTTGGGAATTTGCTCAGTAATTTACTAGGAATTTACACAGTAATTTATTGAAAATTTTGCTTGAAATTTACTTAGTAATTTACTGAGAATTTACTCGGAATTTACTGAGTAATTTAGTGAGAATTTACTTGTAATACCCCTGTTCTGTAGTATGCTAATTGGTCCTTAAATTGAGTATGATTATGTGTTTACCATGATTTTATGTGCCATTATGTGAATATATGTGATTTTGAAGTTTTATCTGTCCACCGTAGGAATATCCGTTTGAATAATCACCTTTGGAAATTAAATTGAGGGCCTTATCGGCCACAGAACCCAAAATTGGATACGCCATTGTGATTGGCATGATTTTTAGAGCTTACGGTGAAATTTAATTGAAAAATTGATTTGGACTAGATTAAGTTGATTAAGTTGGTAAAATGGGTGCCCAATTACTCTCTATTATTATATTATAACTTAGTGGGGGCTTGTTGTATATGAGCACTACTTAATCAAACTCCCTCTCTAATTCTCACTTGGCTGATATATACTCTAAGGAGAGGAGAGGGCCGGCCATTAGAGAGAGAGAAGAGAGAAAAATCTGTGTTTGATCTTGAGGGCTTGGAATTTTGAAGTCCAACTCAAATTGGACCATAGATTGAAGAATTGGACTTCTAGGTAAGCCATTGCCTCTTGAAAACATGAATTGAACTTGTAATCTTGTGAGCTCAAAGTATTTTTGTAGTCAAGAGCATGATTTAAATTGGTTTTGTTGAGATATGATCATGCATACATAAGATTACTTTTGAATTGCCATAAGTTGCAAAATCTAACATGTATCATGTGAATTAAGCAAGATTTGAAGTTTGATCATGCATGCAAGCTTGGTTTTGTTGAGCTTTATGGGAATAGGCACCACTTGCATCTTTTGAAATAGAAATGAAGTCAAGATGGGCATGCATGTTTGAATAATTGAAGATGGGAGCTTGAAATGCATGAATATGTGTGATAGAATTGAAATTGGTGTCAATTTGAGACATGCAAGTGTGTAATCCTTGAAATTGAGCTCCATAATAATGTGTTTTGGTGTTTGTACCATGTTAGTATGATTACATTTGAGATTTGAGCCCTTGCATGCAAGAATGGTAGCTGGGAAATTGAATTGAAGCTCAAGAACACAATCTGGAATTTCCAGAATTTTGACTTCCACTCGAGCGGGGGGAAGTGCCGCTCGAGCGGAGAAATCGAGCTCCCAGCATTTTTTTGCAGACATGGTTCCCGTTCGAGCGGGGGAATTTGACGCTCGAGCGGGGAGCTATGTGGACAGGCAGTACGCTCGAGCGGCCGAGTTCACGCTCGAGCTGGAATTGAAGGCAACCAGTACTTTTGCAGACCTAAGGGTCCGCTCGAGCGGGAAAGTCCACGCTCGAGCGGGGACCCTATTTTCTGAAATTGAATGGGCCGAAGGCCGTTTTGACATAAACGGATGGGTCGAAGGCTGTTTTGACATAATGAATGGGCCGAAGGCCGTTTTGACATAAACGGATGGGTCGAAGGCTGTTTTGACATAATGAATGGGCCGAAGGCCGTTTTGACATAAACGGATGGGTCGAAGGCTGTTTTGACATAATGAATGGGCCGAAGGCCGTTTTGACATAAACGGATGGGTCGAAGGCTGTTTTGAAGAAATGAATGGGCCGAAGGCCGTTTTGACATAAATGGATGGGCCGAAGGCCGTTTTGACATTATGAATGGGCCGAAGGCCGTTTTGACAAGAATGGAAACCTGAATGGGCCGAAGGCGGGCTAAAGGCCGTTTTGACATAAATGAATGGGCTAAAGGCCATTTTGACAGAAATGAATGGGCTAAACGCCGTTTTGACATAAATGAATGGGCTAGAGGCCATTTTGACAGAAATGAATGGGCTAAAGGCCACTTTGACAGAAATGAATGGGCCGAAGGCCGTTTTGACATAAATGGATGGGCCGAAGGCCGTTTTGACATTATGAATGGGCCGAAGGCCGTTTTGACAAGAATGGAAACCTGAATGGGCCGAAGGCGGGCTAAAGGCCGTTTTGACATAAATGAATGGGCTAAAGGCCATTTTGACAGAAATGAATGGGCTAAAGGCCGTTTTGACATAATGAATGGGCCGAAGGCCGTTTTGACAAGAATGGAAACCTGAATGGGCCGAAGGCCAGTATGTTGGAACTACAGTCACTTAATCTAAATTTGGTATAAGTGTATATTTGTACATGTTAAATAGAAACGTGAATTGGGCCCAAGGCCGTTTGGAACATGTTGTTCTACATTGTTATGTAAATTCTGCATTTGATATTATTCACTGGGCTATCGCTCACGCTCATTCATGTGTTTGTAGGTGAGCCAAGGGAAGTCCAAACCCAGCCCCAGTGAAGCCTGCTAGGAAAATCCGAGTTTTGAGGAAGTCAGCCTTGCGTCTCACTCTTGAGGCCTACCCTTGCCCTTTTTGCTATGAAATTATATTTTGTCTTGCCGGCAAGGACTTTGTGTATATCTGTGAATAGTCCGTCATAGGTTGACTCGTTTTGGATGACCCGGTGTGTAATGAATTTTGTGCAACTGTACTTTTGATGTGGGTTATTAACGTAACTGAATATGGTCTGTTGATGTACATATAAGCACGGCTCTATGGACAAAGTTTTTATTTATTGCTTCTGTTTGGCCCCTTTACTCTGACAAGTTATGTCTGTTTTGGTCTGAGGCCGTAGGTAATCTCTAGATTGCTGGCCGGTTATGTCCTTAACCCATAGGGGCGGGTTCGGGTCATGACATTACTGAGGAATTTACAGACAATTTACTGAGAATTTACAATGTAATTTACTGAGAATTTACTGGGAATTTATTGTGTAATTTACTGAGAATTTACTAGGAATTTACTAAGTAATTTAATGAAAATTTACTGAGAAGTTTAATGAGAATTTACTAAGTAATTGAATGAGAATTTACTGTGAATTTACAGGGAATTTAATTAGTAATTTACTGAAATTTAGTTAGTAATTTACTGAGAATTTACTCAGAATTTAATCAGTAATTTACAGGGAATTTACTTATTAATTTACTGAGAATTTACTACGAATTTACTAAGTATTTAATAAGAATTTAGTTGGAATTTATTGATTAATTTGATGAGAATTTACTGGGAATTTACTATGTAATTTATTGGAAATTTAATGAATAATTTGCTGAGAATTTACTGGGAATTTACTAACTATTTACTGAGAATTTATTTGGAATTTACTCAGTAATTTACAAAGAACTTACTGACAAATTTAATTAGAATTTACTAGGAATTTATGGAGAATTTACTGCGAATTTATTGAGTAATTTACTGTGCATTTCCTTAGTAATTTACCTATAATTTATTGGGCATTTACTGAGTAATTTAATGAGAATTTTCTTTGAATTTACTTAAAATTTACTAGGAATTTACTTTTAATTTACTGAGTAATTTACTGGGAATTTACTGAGAAATTTAATAAAATTTTATGGCAATTTACTGATTAATTTACTGAGAATTTACTGGGAATTTACTGAGAATATACTGGGAATTTACTGAGTAATTTACTAAAAATTTACTAGAAATTTACTTAGTAATTTACGAACAATTTACTTGAAATTTACTGGAAATTTACTTAGTAATTTATTGAGAATTTACTGAAAATTTACTGAGTAATTTAATGAGAATTTACTAAAAATTTACTGAGAATTTACTAGGAATTTACTCAGCAATTTACTAAGAATTTACTTGGAATGTACTACGTATTTACTGAGAATTTACTTAGTAATTTAAGGAGAATTTAATGGGAATTTGCTGAGTAATTTACTGAAAATTTACTCGGAATTTTCTGAGTAATTTACTGAGAATTTACATAGAATTTACTAGGAATTTACTGATTAGCTTAATGAGAATTTACTTTGAATTTACTGAGTAATTTAGTGGGAATTTACTTAATAATTTACTGAGAATTTACTTAGAATTTACTGGGAATTAACTCAGTAATTTACTACGAATTTACTTGGAATTTACTGAGTAATTTACTGTGAATTTACAAGAATTTTCTAGGAATTTACCGAGTAATTCACTAGTAATTTACTAAGAATTTACTTGGAATTTACAAAGTAATTTACTGAGAATTTACAGCATAATCTAATGGCAATTTACTGGGAATTTACTAGGAATTTACTATGTAATTTACTCAGAATTTGCTAGGAATTAGCAAATTCTTAGTAATTTATCAGAAAATTCTGAGTAAATTCTCAAAAAATTACAAGAATATTTTTTGTGAATTAATCAGTAAATTATGAGTAAATTACTCAATGAATTCTCAGAAAATTCTATATAAATTCTTGGTAAATTCAAAGTAATTTCTTAGTAAATTATTCAGCAAATTACTTCGTAAATTCGTAAATAAATTACTCGTTAAGTTTTCAATAAATTCTCTGTAAATTACTTTATAAATTATCTGTAAATTTTCAGTAAATTATTTAATAAATTCTAAATAAATTACTCAGAAAATTTTCAATAATTTCCAAGAAAATTCTGTATAAATTCTTGGTAAATTACTCATAAAATTATCAAAAAAAAAAATCGTGAATTACTTTGTTAATTCTCAGTAAATTACTGAGTAAATTATTCGAACATTAATTAGTGAATTTCCTGTAAATTCTCATTAAATTATTCAATAAATTCTAAGTACATTACTTAGTAAATTCTCAATAAATTAATCCAGAAAGTCTAAGTAAATTATCAATAAATTCTTAGTAACTTACTCAGTAAATTCTCAATAAATTACTTAGAAATTTCAACCTAAATTACCCAGTGAAGAACTTAACAATTTATCAGTAAATTTCTCAGTCAATTCGTAGTAAAATCGCAGTAAATTACTCGGTAAATTATCAGTAGATTCTTAGTAAATTACTCAATAAATTCCCAGTAAAATCTCGTTAAATTACTCAGTAAAATTCTCAATAAATTACACGCAAAATTCTCAGTAAATTATTCAGTAAATTCAAAGAAAATTATGTGTAAATTCTTAGAAAATCATTAGAAACTTTTTTGTGAATTGCTCAGTAAATTATGAGTAAATTACTCTGTAAATTCTCAGAAAATTTTGTATAAATTCTTGGTAAATTACTCAGTAAATTCACAGAATTTTTTTAAAAAATTACTCAACAAATTGCTCTGTAAATTATTCGTTAAATTTTCAATAAATTCTCTATAAATTACTCAGTTAATTATCGGTGAATTACTCAATAAATAAAAAAGTAAATTACTCTGAAAATTTTCAATAAATTCTAAGAAAATTCTCAGTAAATTATGAGTAAATTACAAATTAAATTCACAGTAAATTCTCAATAAATTACTCAGCAAATTACCATTAAAGTTATAGTAAATTCGTGGTAAATAACTCGGTAAATTCTCAGTAAATTGCTTCGTAAATGATTGGTAAGGTCCTAGAAAATTACTCAACAAATTGTCAGTAAATTCTCAATAAACTCTTAGTAATTTACTGAGTAAATTCTAAATAAATTACTAAGTAAATTCATAGTAAATTATTCGGTGAATTACTCACTAAATTTATCTGTAAATTACTAGGTAAATTCCCAGTAAATTACTCAGTTAATTATCGATAAGTTCTCAAAAAATCCTTCGTCAATTACTTAGTAAATTACTCAGCAAATTATTACAAAATTACTCTGTAAATTCCAAGAAAATAACACAGTAAATTATCTGTAAATTATTTAATAAATTCTAAGCAAATTACTGGGTAAATTCTCAATAAATTACTCCTTAAATTCTCAGTAAATTAATGAGATTACAAGAATATTTTTTTTTTTTGTGAATTAATCAGTAAATTATGAGCAAATTACTCAATAAATTCTCAGAAAATTCTATATAAATTCTTGGTAAATTCAAAGTAATTTCTTAGTAAATTATTCAGCAAATTACTTCGTAAATTCTCAATAAATTACTCGTTAAGTTTTCAATAAATTCTACATAAATTACTTTGTAAATTAGCTGTAAATTTTCAGTAAATTATTTAATAAATTCTAAATAAATTACTCAGAAAATTTTCAATAATTTCCAAGAAAATTCTGTATAAATTCTTGGTAAATTACTCATAAAATTATCAAAAAAAAAAAATTCGTGAATTACTTTGTTAATTCTCAGTAAATTACTGAGTAAATTATTCGAACATTAATTAGTGAATTTCCTATAAATTCTCATTAAATTATTCAATAAATTCTAAGTAGATTACTTAGTAAATTCTCAATAAATTAATCTAGAAAGTCTAAGTAAATTATCAATAAATTCTTAGTAACTTACTCAGTAAATTCTCAATAAATTACTTAGAAATTTCAACCTAAATTACCCAGTGAAGAACTTAACAATTTATCAGTAAATTACTCGATAAATTATCGGTAGATTCTTAGTAAATTACTCAATAAATTCCTAGTAAAATCTCGTTAAATTACTCAGTAAAATTCTCAATAAATTACACGCAAAATTCTCAGTAAATTATTCAGTAAATTCAAAGAACATTCTGTGTAAATTCTTAGAAAATCATTAGAAACTCTTTTGTGAATTGCTCAGTAAATTATGAGTAAATTACTCTGTAAATTCTCAGAAAATTTTGTATAAATTCTTGGTAAATTACTCAGTAAATTCACAGAATTTTTTTAAAAAATTACTCAGCAAATTACTCTGTAAATTATTCATTAAATTTTCAATAAATTCTCTATAAATTACTCAGTTAATTATCGGTGAATTACTCAATAAATAAAAAAGTAAATTACTCTGAAAATTTTCAATAAATTCTAAGAAAATTCGCAGTAAATTATGAGTAAATTACTGATTAAATTCACAGTAAATTCTCAATAAATTACTCAGCAAAGTACCATTAAAGTTATAGTAAATTCGTGGTAAATAACTCGGTAAATTCTCAGTAAATTGCTTCGTAAATGATTGGTAAGTTCCTAAAAAATTACTCAATGAACTCCTAGTAATTTACTGAGTAAATTCTAAATAAATTACTAAGTAAATTCATAGTAAATTATTCGGTGAATTACTCACTAAATTTATCTGTAAATTACTAGGTAAATTTCCAGTAAATTACTCAGTTAATTATTGATAAGTTCTCAAAAAAATCCTTGGTCAATTACTTAGTAAATTACTCAGTAAATTATTAGAAAATTACACTGTAAATTCCAAGAAAATAACACAGTAAATTATCTGTAAATTATTTAATAAATTCAAAGCAAATTACTGGGTAATTTCTCAATAAATTACTCCTAAAATTCTCAGTAAATTAATGAGTGAATTATTCTGTAATTTATCAGTAAATTACTCGATAAATTCTCTGTAAATTACTCAGTAAATTATTGGTAAATTCTCTGTTCATTACTCAGTAAATTACTAGTAAATTACTTAGTAAATTTTCACGAAATTAGTCAGCAAATTTCTCAATAAATTACACGTAAAATTCTCTATAAATTATTCAGCAAATTCTTAGTAATTTATTAGAAAATTCTGAGTAAATTCTCAAAAAATTACAAGAATATTTTTTGTGAATTAATCAGTAAATTATGAGTAAATTACTCAGAAAATTCTAGGTAAATTCAATGTAATTTCTTAGTAAATTATTCAGCAAATTACTCCGTCAATTCGTAAATAAATTACTCGTTAAGTTTTCAATAAATTCTCTATAAATTATTTTGTAAATTATCTGTAAATTTTCAGTCAATCATTTAATAAATTCTAAATAAATTACTTAGAAAATTTTCAATAATTTCCAAGAAAATTCTGTATAAATTCTTGGTAAATTACTCATAAAATTATCAAAAAAAAAAATTCGTGAATTACTTTGTTAATTCTCAGTAAATTATTCGAACATTAATTAGTGAATTTCTTGTAAATTCTCAGTAAATTATTTAATAAATTCTAGGAACAATACTTAGTAAATTCTCAATAAATTAATACAGAAAGTCTAAGTAAATTATCAATAAATTTTTAGTAACTTACTCAGTAAATTCTCAATAAATTACTTAGAAATTTCCAACTAAATTACCCAGTGAAGAACTTAACAATTTATCAGTAAATTTTCTTAGTAAATTCTCAATAAATTACTCAGTAAATTATCGGTAGATTCTTAATAAATTACTCAATAAATTCCCAGTTAATTCTCATTACATTACTCAATAAAATTCTCAATAAATTACACCCAAAATTCTCAAAAAATTATTCAGTAAATTCTTAGAAAATTCTTTGTAAATTCTTAGAAAATCATTAGAAATTTTTTTGTGAATTGCTCAGTAAATTATGAGTAAATTATCCTGTAAATTCTCAGAAAATTTTGTATAAATTCTTGGTAAATTACTCAGTAAATTCACAGAATTTTTTTAAAAAATTACTCAGCAAATTGCTCTGTAAATTATTCGTTAAATTTTCAACAAATTTTCTATAAATTACTCAGTTAATTATCGGTGAATTACTCAATAAATAAAAAAGTAAATTACTCTGAAAATTTTCAATAAATTCTAAGAAAATTCTCAATAAAATATGAGTAAATTACAAATTAAATTCACAGTAAATTCTCAATAAATTACTCAACAAATTACCATTAAAGTTATAGTAAATTCGTGGTAAATAACTCGGTAAATTCTCAGTAAATTGCTTCGTAAAAGATTGGTAAGTTCTAGAAAATTACTCAACAAATTCTCAGTAAATTCTCAATAAACTCTTGGTAATTTACTAAGTAAATTGTAAATAAATTAGTAAGTAAATTCATAGTAAATTTTTCGGTGAATTACTCACTAAATTTATTTGTAAATTACTAGGTAAATTCCCAGTAAATTACTCAGTTAATTATCGATAAGTTCTCAAAAAATCCTTGGTCAATTACTTAGTAAATTACTCAGTAAATTATTAGAAAATTACTCTGTAAATTCCAAGAAAATAACACAGTAAATTATCTGTAAATTATTTAATAAATTCTAAGCAAATTATTGGGTAAATTCTCAATAAATTACTCCTTAAATTCTCAGTAAATTAATGAGTGAATTATTCAGTAATTTATCAGTAAATTACTCGATAAATTCTCGGTAAATTACTTAGTAAATTATTGGTAAATTCTCTGTTAATTACTCAGTAAATTACAAATAAATTACGCAGTAAATTCTCACTAAATTACTCAGGAAATTTCTCAGTAAATTACACGTAAAATTCCCTATAAATTATTCAACAAATTCTTAGTAATTTATCAGAAAATTCTGAGTAAATTCTCAAAAAATTACAAGAATATTTTTTGTGAATTAATCAGTAAATTACTCAATAAATTCTCAGAAAATTCTAGGTAAATTTGAAGTAATTTCTTAGTAAATTATTCAGCAAATTACTCCGTAAATTTGTAAATAAATTACTCGTTAAGTTTTCAATAAATTCTCTATAAATTACTTTGTAAATTATCTGTAAATTTTCAGTAAATTATTTAATAAATTCTAAATAAATTACTCAGAAAATTTTCAATAATTTCCAAGAAAATTCTGTATAAATTCTTGGTAAATTACTCATAAAATTATCAAAAAAAAATTCGTGAATTACTTTGTTAATTCTCAGTAAATTATTCGAACATTAATTAGTGAATTTCCTGTAAATTCTCAGTAAATTATTCAATAAATTCTAAGTACATTACTTAGTAAATTCTCAATAAATTAATCCAGAAAGTCTAAGTACATTATCAATAAATTCTCAATAAATTACATAGAAATTTCCAACTAAATTACCTAGTAAAGAACTTAACAATTTATCTGTAAATTTCTTAGTCAATTCGTAGTAAAATCTCAATAAATTACTCAGTAAATTATCGGTAGATTCTTAGTAAATTACTCAATAAATTCCCAGTAAAATCTCATTACATTACTCAGTAAAATTCTCAATAAATTACATGCAAAATTCTCAGAAAATTATTCAGTAAATTCTTAGAAAATTCTGTGTAAATTCTTAGAAAATCATTAGAAATTTTTTTGTGAATTGCTCAGTAAATTATGAGTAAATCAGTCTGTAAATTCTCAGAAAATTTTGTATAAATTCTTGGTAAATTACTCAGTAAATTCACAGAAATTTTTTAAAACATTACTCAGCAAATTACTCTGTAAATTATTCGTTAATTATCATAATATTCTTAAGTAACTTATCCGTAAATCTCAATAAATTACTTAAAATTTCCAACTAAATTACCGCAGTGAAAACTTAACAATTTATCAGTAAATTTCTTAGTCAATTCGCAGTAGAATCCATAAATTATCAGTAAATTATCGGTTAGATTCTTAGTAAATTCTAATAAATTCCCAGTAAATTCTCATATAATTACTCAGTCAAAGATCTCAGAAAATTATTCAAGATAATTCTTAGAAAATTCAACTCCTGTGATAAATATCTTAGAAATTTTTTTGTGAATTGCTCGTAAATTATGAGTAAAATTGACTCTGTGGAATTCCTCAGAAAACTTTTGTATAAATTCTAGTAATTACTCAGTAAATTCACAGAATTTTTTTTAAAAAAAATTACTCAGCAATTACTCGGTAAAATTTATTCGTTAAATTTTCAATAAATTCTCTATAATTACTCGTTAATTAATCGCGTGAAATTACTAATAAATAAAAAATAAATTACTCTGAAATTTTCAATAA
>NW_021025277.1:2792823-2975392 GCF_004153795.1 Camellia sinensis | reverse complement strand
TACTCAAATTCTCCCAAAATATCAAATCATCCCAGACTCCCATATTCCAAAATTATTTTCAAAATATACAACTAAACAAACCAAAAAAATTTCTAAACTCTCTTTCCAAAAAAAAATTTGAAAATTTATCTCAAAATATAAACAAAACACACCTGATAATTTTTTGTTTTTTTTTTTTTTTTTTTTTTAAAGTCAATAAATTTTCACAAATATATTAATTTTTTTATTCTCATATTTTAAATAAAACATTACAAAAATCACTAAAATATCATTTTCTCAAATTCTCTCTATTTCAACATATATTTGTGGTTTCTGTCAAGTTGCCATCTTAACTTGAAGAGTGTTCGAACTTGATAGACCAATTTTGGAATCGATTCCGATGATTCGAATTGTTCATTTTTTTTAAAATTCATTGAGTAGAATATTCATGCAAAAGATCAAAATGATTGGATATCGGTAGTTATATATTTGAATCATATTTGTTTTAAAAAAATAGACGACAAATATTATTTCAAGAATACCCATCCACTTTTATAATATAAATTTCATTCAAATATATAGCTACATATGTTCGATCGTTTTGATTTTTTGTATAAATATTCTACTCAATGAATATCATCGAAACGGGATCTATGGAATTTATTTTTATTTTAATATTTTATTTTTATTCTACATATTTTTTTTATTTTTATAAATATTCTACTCAATGAATTCTACTCAAGAAAAAAATTAATTTTTTAGAAAATCATTAAAAAATAATAAAATACATACACATCAGCCCATTATCTATACTGTGCGTCACACGGGAAAGAAAGGATTGGGAGAAAATTCATTAAGAGAGGATTAAGCGGGACAAAAGAAAGAAAGGATTGGGAGAAAATTAGGTTCTAAAATGGGAAAGAAAGTACAATGTCACACGAAAAAGGTTGGGACCTCAAAAAAAAAAATCGCACTTTTTTATTTAGCGTTTTGGTTAAAGTCCCATAAGCCACTAATTAATCATCTCATCCAAGCACTCACATTCAATCTAACCTTAAGGAAATCAATCTTAGCTTTTCAATTTGAAATAATCAAAAATATGTACACATCAACCCATTATATGAATAAAATTATACGCAGTAATTAGTATATATTAATTAATTGTACTAACGGATAATATAGCATAATTTTAAAAGTTTTGAACCTTTCTAAATTATATAAAGAATAGAGTATATAATTTGGAAGTGACATTATCATAATATATATTAATAAATTAATTGATATACCAATTGGTATATGTAGCACCACTTATTATGGCTTCGTTTGGGAAGTAGGTTGACTTTTTGACTTTTTTGATTATTTTAGTCTGGGGCTAAAAAGTCTAGTTTGGGAATGACTTTTGATTTTTTTAGTTTTTTTGACTTTTTTGTAAGAGAAAGAATGTAATGATTATGGGTTGGATGCGATATTTTGTCTTATTAAACAAAAAAATCTATTTTATTTTTTGTAACTATTTTAACCAAAAAAATCCCAAAACCCACTCCCCAAACATAGGCTATCTATAATATGGGTTAGCACATTTCCTAACTCTTTTAGTGAAAGGGGGACAAAAGAGAAAGAAAGTTGTAAAGAAAATTAGGTTCTAAAATGGGAAAGAAAGTACGAGGTCACGTGGGGAAGGGTCTAATCAGCCTTGAGACCTCAAAAAACAAAATCTTTTACTGTGTTTGGTTTGAGTTTTTTGGATTAAATTTTTTAAAAATTGAGTTTTTTAATTTTCGTGTTTTTTTGTTTTTAGTGAATATTTTTAAAATTTTAAACATTTTTTTTTACTTTTTTAGATGTACCTTACTTAGATGTGTCTAAAAAGTAAAAAAATTGTGAAAAAATATTTTAAAAAATTAAGAAATACATAAAAATACAAAAAATGTACTAAATTCT
Source organism: Camellia sinensis (assembly GCF_004153795.1). Lineage (NCBI taxonomy): Eukaryota > Viridiplantae > Streptophyta > Magnoliopsida > Ericales > Theaceae > Camellia > Camellia sinensis. The sequence goes on along the minus strand of NW_021025277.1, from coordinate 2,973,472 downwards.
TGTATTTTTTTTTATATTTTTGGTATTTAGTGAATTTTTAAAAGATTTTTTTTACAATTTTTTTACTTTTTAGGTGTATTTATGTTAGGTGTGTTTAAAAAGTAAAAAAAAATTGCATAAAATATTAAAAAAATTCAGTAAAAACAAAAAAACACGAAAAATAAGAGTGCAGAATTTTCTGAAAAATGATGTAATTTAAAATGAGTTTAAAGCTAAAAAATGACTTTTAAGCCATGTATATTTAGGATTTTGGGTTTTTCTTCCGAAATTCTACTACTTTTCGGTATAAAATTAATAATGTCCTCATGCATTAAGTGTGAATCTCACAAATTTTGTATGATAATTTCAAATAAATAAATTAAATATATCAATAATAATTAACGACTTGAGGAAGTCCATCTCTCAAATCCTAAGTAGAATCTAGACAAATTGTCCATTAATTTTTCAATTCATCATAATCACTCTAGAGTAACTAGTTACACTATATTCACGTTGAGATATAATATTTTTGTCTTAGAGAGTCCATCTCTTAGCTCTCCAACTGAATCAGACAGACCTGTGTGTACGCAAATCAAGATGATCGCAGCATTGCATTCCTTAATTAGGTTTAGGAATCTAATTTTATGGACATGGGATACTGTTGTAACTCCCAGTCACAGCATCTTATTCTGAGTTTTCGTAGATGCCCATTCCGAGTTTTTTTTTTTTTGATAATTCAAATAGTTTATATTATAGGGTTCGTTGAGCATATCATTTATGTAAAAAAATCAAATTAATCAAACATTTGTAGGCCTATGATCGGGTCCTAATTATTTTTAAAAATTATAAAAATAATGTTACCCGTTTATTTTTTAAAAAACAAATGTGCTCTTATCATAGAGATTTAGATTTTCAATCAATTTGATTTTTTATATGAATAATTTACTTAATAAATTTTATAATATGAACCGTTCAAATCATAAAATAAAAAAAATAAAAAATCGGAATGGGCATCCACCAAACTCACAGCAGCCTGTTGTGACTTGGACAACAACATCCCTTTTCCTAATTTCATTGACCTACAGTGCGTTCTCATATAAACCTCATGTATCGGGCCAGATGGTATTTTTCTCAAGAAGTTATTGGTTGATCATAGGATATTGCTATGTGGTATCCCAACAGTGTTGTGATTCGTGGAAGAGGCACGTGGCAGTACCCAAGAGTACCAAATAATTTTTCCCATCTCTTGACACTATGGCAGCTTGAGGATTGGTACATGCAAACTGAGACAACTAAATGTGTTGAAAAATAATTGACAGAGGTCTAAACTAGAAAGATAGACAATCTCTAAAAACTTTATTATAAATAATCTAAGAACTTTATTATAAATAATATGAATTTATTATACCTCCATTCCATTAAGAAAAATTTTAATTTTTCTCGTCTCTACCATCCGTATGTATATTATTAATTGAATGAATGAAAAACATAAGCTTGTAGAAAAATAATTCTAAATAAATTAGGAAACTTAAATCAATATAAACTAGGAAACTAAAGAGAATATGAAATTAAAAATCTAAACTATTTAAAATTCTATGCAAATTTAATTCTAAAATTATAAAAAATAAAAAGGACTAAAATATTATTTTTCAATCGGTTTTTACTTAATGAAAAAAGGTGAATGGTTTAAATTAAAAATAAATCAAAATATTAGCGTTTAAATTGACAAAATTAAAAACTCATGATTTATTTTGTTAAAAGAAACTTTAGAGTTTTTTATTATAATTATTTATAATTGTCCCAAATAAAAACATAAAAAAATATATAATTCTTTTTCTACATTAATTACTCAATAAAAAATAAAAATAATAATTAGATCAATTCAATAATTGTAACATTATAAAATGAATAATTTAAATTATCAAAACGGGACACATGATAAACACCACAAGCATAAATAACAACCTCAAATTTAGATTATGGACTGGAGAATGTATAATGTATTGTAAGTTAAAAATTGATAATTCAAAAAGTATAAGTCAAAAAATACTTTCTGACATCTTTCAAATAATTAGTTATTTTTTATTTATTTAAACTATTTTTACCTAATAAATTACAATTTAAATCCCAAATCTACCGAAACCCAAAACTCAAGTCCACCCATACTGAACCCCAACCCAAATTTTTTTTTTTTTTGGGAATATTACAAAAAAAAAATAAAAAATTTGGATTTGAGTCTTGTGATAAAATAAATCCTAAAATTTTAATTTTGTCAATTTAAACTCTAAATTTTTGATTTATTTTTAATTTAAACTATTTGTTTATTTTCATTAAATAAAATTGAAAACAAAATATATATGTTGTAGTCATTAAATTTAATAAAAATATATATATTAGACATTTTATAAATATCTATGTCGAGTTTAATAATTAAAATATTTTTTTTTTCATCAATTTTACTTATTACAAATAGATGAATATTTTAAATTAAGAAAAAAAAAACAAAATATTATAATTTAAGTTAACAAAATTAAAGATTCAAGATTAATTTTGTTATTTTGACTTTTTGGAGGGGGTGGAAAAGAAACCCAAACCCAAACCCAAACCCGCCTTTGGGATCTAATTTATTTAAACTATTTTTACCTAATAAGTTACGCTTTACCAAATCCCTAATCTACTGAAACCCAAAACCCAAATCCATCCGTACCCGAACCCCAACCCAAACTTTTTTTTTTTTGAAAATTACAAAAAAAAAAAAATTCTCAATTTGAGACTTTTTATGATAAAATAAATCCTAAATTTTTAATTTTATCAATTTAAACACTAAACTTTTGATTTATTTTTAATCTAAACTATTTGTTTATTTTCATTAAATAAAATTGATAAAAAAAAATATGTGTTTTAGTCATTAAATTTAATAAAAATATATATTATACATTTTATGAATATCTATATTGAGTTTAAAGATTAAAATATTTTTTTCATCGATTTTACTTAATACAAATAGATGAATAATTTAAATTAAGAAAAAAAATCAAAATATTGTAATTTAAATTGATAAAATTAAAAATTCAAGATTTATTTTATTATTTTGATTTTTTTTTTTGGAAAGAAACCCCAACCCCAACCTAAAACCTCTTGGTGCAACTCTCTCTCTCTCTCTCTCTCTCTCTCTCTGTGTAAATCTTCTTCCTTATATCCACCACTGTGATAAGTTTTCCCTACGTCAACCATAGCGATTTGCTTCCCCAAAGCCCTCACCAGTGGCCATAGATTCTCGTCGCTGATAAGCTCCGACAGCCGTAACAGCTTCCCTTTCTTTTAATCGTTTCTTTTAACAGTCGATAGATATGGGGAGAAGGAACAGAGGAGGACCGGTTATCGTGAGATGTACAGAAAATCCACAGCCTCCTATATATGACAAATATTTCTGTTTATCCGCCGCTGAGTTTGACGATTCTTACAACATCAAAGAATGGTACATGCTCAATCTATCTAGCAATAATAATAATGAGAAAGAGAGAAAGGAGATGAGCGGAAAAAGATTTGTTCAAAACTTTCCGACTCCTGCACTGCGAGCAGCTCGTCTTGCTGTCAATCACGATGAGCGGCATAGAGGAGAAAATCCAGCGACTCTACCTCTCATCGCTCAGTTGGAGAATGGTAAAGCCGACCGTGAATATGGTACCTGCTCAGCCATGGTAGGGTCTAGAATATATAGGTTTGGGGGGAGTCACACTGATGAAGACGGTCGTGGCTTTCACAACTCTCGCCTTGTAATTTATTTTGATATTAATCATCCAGAGAAGGGTTGGAAGAAAGGTCCTCGCACTATCTGTGGCCGAGAAGATGCTGCTGTGGTGGTGGTTGATGGGAAAATTTTTGTCTTCGGTGGCAACGAAAGTAACATTCCCGGTCTTTGTTGCGAATTTTTAAACGCCAATTTAGAAGAAGAAGAAGAAGAAGAAGGAGGAGGAGGAGGCAACAGAAAAAGAAAAGGGAAGCGTAAGTGGAGTCCTTTGAAACATGATGCTCCATCTTCTCTTGGCTATAATAATTTATTTGCGACAGCTGCTCCTGATGGAAAGATTTTGGTTGGCGCCAGAGCATCGAGTTCTCTTTTTATGTTTGATGTTGCAAACCAATATTGGGAAAAAATAGCTCTTGATGTCCACTTTATGAATTCTATAAGCAAGCCGATTGTCGTGGGCACTCAAATTTACTGGATTGAATATGATTTTCCACAACTTCATATTTGTGATTTTGTACATGGAAACAAGTTATCCGTGCCCATTGCAGATTTCAAGATTTGCCAATATCTAAGTGAAACTTCTGACTATACCCATGCAATGAACATGACCCTAACACATCTTGCTGATGATGTGTTTTGCATTGTGTGGCTCGACAATGAGAGTCTTCTTCTTCATTGCACTGTAGTTCGAATTTCTACAACAATCGGTGTATCTGTCTTGTGCTGCCATTCTTATGGGTTCCATCAACCTACTTCCTTCCTAGATTGCCTGCCTATGGTCTCCCCCTATTGTAAGCGCGCATCTTGATTCTTGTTTTGTTTGTTTATTTGTTGTTTAGTTTGATATCTAATCCCAAATAATACCGCTAGTAATATCTGAATTTTCAATTATGTAATTGAACTCTTGTCCCCCTTCTCTCTCTTTTTTTTGAACAGTCTTGTCCCCCTTCTAGGGAATCATTTTTCTTATTACTTTTTTGATCTAAAATATGTTTTGAAGATTAATGAGTAGATAACAGTTTTTCTTTGTCTGAACCTAGAAATTGTGATGATTTAAATTAAGATAGTAGTTTAATTTGTTCATCCTATACAGGAAATTGTTTTGTTATGCTAGTTTGTCATATAAATTGGACTCATTAACTAATTTAGATGTCTCGTTGTTTACATATTTTAATTTGTTATATTTCAAATTTTATTTTTTAATCTATGCATGATTATTTTGGGTATTGAAATTTAGCTACTTTGTCGTATTCTTTTTCATATGTATATATGTTGTTCTTTTTTTAGTGATTGCATCCTTCTCTTTGTGCTCTACTCACTGTCCCCCTTTTTTTTCTTTTTTCTTTTTCTTCTTTTTTTTTTCCTCCTCATTTTTGGCACAGAGGTTGATTGCTATTTTGATGTCAAGGAGGAATTTTATGTAGAGGGAGCCACACATACACCATGCATGTTTTTGGTGAATGTTTGTGCACTGGTAATCAAGAAATGTCTTTCCATCTTGAAGAAGTTTAAGTATGATTTTTTTTTTTTCCTTTCCTTTTATCACCTGATGCAAGTTCTTCCCAATTCCCAAGAAAAAACAATGTATTGGCTGTATGGTTAGTTATTGACTTGCTGTTTCGTTGTTAAGTTAGATTATTATAGTTGGCTTGTGGATCGGTAGCTATTTCATTTGGTTTATTCATAGCTATTTTCTACATGCAGTGAGTCAGGTATAGAATTGTAATATGTGCTCTGTTTGCCTTTTTTTTCTTGTTTTTTGGAGCTTGCTCTTTTTAATTGGTTTAGTATGCCTTGTAGTTCTACAGTTAATTGGCTATTTTATTTATGCTTTTTAAGTAGTTCTTCTTTTTCTTTTTTTTTTCCCCAACTATTTTTAATGTTCTTGGGAAAATTGATTGATAATTGAGTATCTAAAAATTAGTACAAACTCAGATAATCATACTAATTGAATTTTTGGCCAACTTCTGATTTTTGAGTGCAACCATAAAATCAAATTGAAAGATGAGAGAATGTAACAAACACTACTAGAAGAAGGCTTCAGCAAATTGACTTGCAAGTGTTTTGAAACCAAAAAAGTCTGAAGGACAATATTTTCAAGGATTTGGTGAAGTCTTCTCCACAGGAAGTGGTATTAAAGTTGTATTCAAGGAGGACACCTTTTACAGATGGACCCACTGCTTTCATACATGGCGAATGCTTAAAGGATGAGATCTTAGAATGAGAATTTTGTAGTGGCATAGAGCTGTTTGGAAGGTAATTCCTTTAGCAATTTTATGGTTTGCTAGAAATCAATTAGTTTTTGAAAGAATTCAACGCAGTTGGGATTCCATTACTGAAGCGATTAAGTTGAGAGTAGCATGTTAATCCAAGGCCAATAATATTTTCAAGGATTATACGGTGAATGACTTTGTACTCAATTTTCAGCAAATCAAATTGAGCAAATAGAGGTTCATGCATGCTCTGTTTTTGCAAATAGACGGTTGGTTTTGTAAGCGTTTTTTCGATTTTTTTGCTATGGGTTGTAAATTCTTGTTAGGAGTAGTAACAATACGGGTTGATCAACTTCTGTTCATGTTTCGAGGGTTGCCTTCAGTTTTTGGTGGTTGAGCAAATCAGAATGGGTGGGTGGTGGGTGGCAGCTTCCTCCTTTGCATTGATGACTTCTTTTACTTGGTTGGTTGTTGTTGGCCTTGTTGAGTTTTGTTGGCTGGATTGTTTAGACTTATTTAGATGGTGTTTGTTTTTCTGGTTTATTTTGTTTGGTGGTCGTTGGTCGTTGGTCGGTGCCTTGCTAACCTTCTTGGGATTTTTTTATTTTTATGTCTGGATGTGCACATGATTTGCTAGCTTTGTATATGACAACTTAGTTGGGATATTAGTCGGCAATGAAGCATTTTGTCACCTTGACTTATTGATCTAAAAGTATTTATTTCTGTTTCATCAATAAATTTTCACCTTTTGCTAATTAAAAAAAAAAATTCATTTCGTTTCCATCAGTGTCATCTTATACCGGTCAAGAAGCAAATGACATTATTACCAAAAACTACTAATCATGAAGATTACAATTCATGACAATCCTTGGCTGATGCAACAATTTAACTTAGTAGGGTTAAAACTATTTAAAGGCATTAAAATGATGAGGTTGTAGCTAACTATCAGATTAAATGACTTGTTTAATCAAAGGATTAAAAATGACTATATGACAATAGTAATGTGGACTCTTTTACTAGATTATACATCTCATATCTTTTATATTATGATCATATATATATATATATTATTAAAAAAAATAGTATTTTTTTTTCATATTTATGTGGCACATTATAAAGGCATATTTTTTTTTCTCTCTAAAAGAACCACGTCAGTATATATTTTATTAATTATATATAAAGTTCTACACAAATTCAAATTTAATTTAAATTATATTAACTTTATCTATTTTATATGTGTAACGCCCTAGGAAAAATGTCCTCCTGAATCATGCTTACTTGGGTTTAACTCGATATAGATGTATAGAAGAGAGTAACAAATCCATAATAATTAAACAAACTTCAAGACTACCTCTTTCCCATTGAACTATTCCAGTGATTATCATTGTACGTTTACATCCATTGATAAAATAAAATATTTCAAGAGACAAGAAGTGATACAAAAGAAAAGAGCCAAAAAGGCAAACATTTTCTCAAGGAGTGTCCTTAAATACACAAAATTTGAATTTTACATTTTCATACAAAAATAGCCCGAGGCTTAACATATAAACATCAAAGGAGAGCATCCATGTTCCCATCCAAAATCCTTTTCCCAGGCAAATCATTGAGGTAGCGCATCAACATCTTTTCCTGAAAAATGGTTAGTTTTGGAGTGAGCTAATGCCCAATAGGAATACATTTAAGAAGTTATATAATTAATCGAAATACATATGATCATGCTATTCACTTATTGGAATACAGTCCATGTTTTCTCCTTTTAAAATCGAAAATTTGTTCCATGCATGATTTCTATTTCCAAGTTTCATCAACAAAAGTGGAGTGGTAAATATGCTATGACGTCCCAAGCAAGAGCCACAAACCTTACATACATATACAGATTAATATACAGAAAATAGTCCCACATTTGTCGGCTCTAAAAATGATGGAGCGATGGATAACCAAAACCTTCCCCTTCCACATTTGCTGACTCCAAAAACGGTAGGCTCATGGACACCCAAAAACCTTTTCCACATTCGTCCAGCGATATACACAAGACAAGGCAATTAGGCACCTTCACTCCCCACGCGAGTACCAAAATACATTACACGGCTCAAACCAAAGCCCGACTCACTACCCGGACTCATACGCTATTTACCCCATTCCAACATCTTCCATACATCAATGTTTTATGTTACAAAATATAATTATAAAGGTATATGGTGCATGAATTTCCAAATCTCAATTTCCCTATGGTAATTTCAATTCACAACAATCCAATAATTTACATATCAACAATGAATAGATTCTCCGATTCATAACCATCACCATTTCAAGGTTTTGTGTTAAAAAGTTTCAAAATCTCATATTACAACATCAAAGTTAAGTCAATACACCAAATTTCAAGTTTTAGAGACAAACTGAGCAAAACCCCTTTTTATTGAACAAATTTGAAAATTAGGGCTTTGGAAAAATTAAGGGTTTCTCCTCTTTCATGGTTTAAAGGCCAATTCTTATCATGAACAACAATAATTATCCATAATGTACCTAAACTCTTCCATAATCATGAGGCATAGCCATCTTTTCATCAATCCCATTTACTAACACAACACATTATATATATATATATATATTTATTTATTGAAAATACTACATATGTGTCTCAAATCAAATATATAACAAGTTAAAAGTATCCCTACCTTAAGAATGAAGACAAAAGTAAAAACCCAACTCCAACTTTGATGAAATAGCAAAACGATCAGTAGAACTCTTGATCCAAGCTTTCCTTTCAACCTCCTTGAAGGATCTAGGGTGGATTTAAGGTAAAAACTAGAGAAATCAAGTGTTTTAGGGCTAGGGTTTTGAAAATGGGTGAGAGAGAAAAAGAGAGAAAAGAGGGTGGAAAAATTAAAAGAGAAATGGATTTGATCGACTTTTAAGTGAGTTGTCCCGAGCATACTGCTTGAGCGAACTTTTCACTGCTCGAGTGGTAAACGCAAGGTTCTAGAAGTTTTGCAAAGTTATAGTGAAAATACTGGGAGCCTAATTTCTACGTTCTAGCTACCACTTCATCACTTGAACGGTCTCGCTTGCAAACTGGCAAATTACTGAGAGCTATGCATCTACACTCGAGCGAGTTAATGACTGCTCGAGCGGTCTGCCAGACCGAACTATTACAGTATGGACTCTATTTGACAAATATTTCTTTTCTATATATTTTCCATCGTAAATTGAGATAATCTACAAACCTTATCAGGGCTTACTTTTTTTTAAGAGAGCTACGTCAGTATGTATTTTGTTAATTACATGTAGAGTTCTACACAAATCCAAACCTAATTTAACTATTTTATATGGACTCTATTTGAAAAATATTTCTTTTCTATAAATTTTTCATGGTAAATTGTGATAATCCACAACCTAATACCAATTTTGCGTCATATTTTTCTTCTTAATTCTTTTGGGGTATAACGATTTTTTTTTTAATGCTAAATTGTTTTTTATTTTATTATATATATATTTATTTATTTATTTTCTCGTACATTATTATATACCCCAATACCAATTATATATTATGGATTTGTCGTTTAAATTTTATAGTGATTCTATATATGAAATTATACTTCCTTTCTTACATCATATATATATATATATATAATTAAAAGTAGTGTTTTTCTTATGCTAAGGTGGCACATTATAAGGGCTTACTTTTTTCTAATAGAGCCGCGTTATTATGTATTTTCTTAATTACATATAAACTTCTGCACAAACCAAAACCTAATTTAAATTATACTAACTTTACCTATTTTATATAGACTCTATTTGAAAAATATTTTTTTTCCATATATACTCACGAGGAACCTCTAAAGTTTAGATTTACTGCTTGAATTACTTTTTGGTGAATGTTTGTGCACCGGTAATCAAGAAATGTCAAGGAGGAATTTTATGTAGCGGGAGCCACACATACACCATGCATGTTTTTGGTGAATGTTCGTGCACTGGTAATCAAGAAATATCTTTTTATCTTGAAGAAGTTTACGAATGATTTTTTTTTTTCCTTCCTTTTTTCACGTGATGCAAGTTCTTTCCAATTCCTAAGAAAAAAACAATGTATGGCTGTATGGTTAGTTATTGTCTTGCTGTTTCCTTGTTCAGTTAGATTATTATAGTTGGCTTGTGGATCGGTAGCTATTTCATTTGGTTTATTCATAGCTATTTTCTACATGCAGTGAGTCAGGTGTAGAATTGTAATATATGCTCTGTTTGGTTGTTTTTTTTTCTTGTTTTTTGGAGCTTGCTCTTTTTAATTGTTTCAGTATGCCTTGCATTTCTACAGTTAATTGGCTATTTTATTTATGCTTTTTAAGTAGTTCTTCTTTTTTCTTTTTTCTTTTTCCCCAGCTATTTTTAATGTTCTTGGGAAAATTGATTGATAATTGAGTATTCAAAAATTAGTACAAACTCCGATAATCATACTAATTGAATTTTTTGGCCAACTTCTAATTTCTGTGAGCAACCAAAAAATCAAATTGAAAGATGAGAGAATGTAACAAACACTACTAGAAGAAGGCTTTAGCAAATTAACTTGCAAGTGTTTTGAAACCAAAAAGGTCTAAAGGACAATATTTTCAAGGATTTGGTGAAGTCTTCTCCACAGGAAGAAGTATTAAAGTTGTATTCGAGGAGGACACCTTTTACAGATGGACCTACTGCTTCTATACCTAGCGAATGCTTAAAGGATGAGATCTTAGAATGAGAATTTTGTAATGGCATAGAGCTGTTTGAAAGGTAATTCCTATAGCAATTTTATGGTCAATTGTATAGCGACTATGACCCGTCTCTTGTGGCATTCCAGACTCGGGTTTGTATGGTTTGGATGGTGGTTTATGTCTTGCTTCCCTTGTCTTCCCCTTAATGTTGGTTATTGGGTTGTAAGTTGTGTGTTTGGAATAGGTTGGTTGCTTGTTTTTCCAAGCTTTTGTTGCCCAGAATTTGGCTCTTCCGCTCAAGCGGGCATTCTTGTGCTCGAGCGGGCTTCACAAATTTTTCTCCACGCTCGAGCGGGCATTCGGGCGCTCGAGTGGAGGGACTGTATCTGCAAAAATACTGGGAGAGCGTATTTCATGCTCGAGCGTAGGGTTTCACGCTCGAGCGAGAGTCTGTGTTTCACGCTCGAGCGAGGGTTTCCACGCTTGAGCGGACCGTGCTATAACAGATCGTGAAAGTGACATTTCAGATCACTTTTCTGCTTTCTCTCTCTCTCTAAAAGTCTCTAAATCTGCAGATCTTGAGCTCTTCTCTCTAGAAATCATCTTCTCTCTTTGATTTCTCCAAATTCATTGAGATTTTGGCCATAGTTCCTTCGTCAAAGTTGTGTAGCTTCTCAAGGGCTTCGTTGTGTGCGAGTGGAGATCGGGTTTCATCGTCGTTGATTTTGGGGGTTGCAGCTCTTTTCCTCTCCTAAGCTTGAGGTAGGAATTTTCTACACTCTAGTATGGTTTTTAGCTTAGTTATTTGCTATTGTGTATAAATGATGAGATTTGGTTATGGTTTGGACAAATCTAAGATTTGGGTGTAAAATGAAAAGAGGGGTTTTTGATGTATATGAGATAAATGATGTTTGGGTTGAATATAAACTCTTGGTGTACCAAAATAGTTGATTTTGGGTATTTGGGTTAATATTGGAAAAATGGGGATTTTTGCCCTAATTTGATAAAATGATTATTTTGTATAAATAATTGGAATTAACATTGAATGTGTTAAATTGGATGGCTATTGATATAAATGATGATATTGGATATGTATTATCTCACCTATGGAGGTTTTGAATAAACTATTAATTTCGATATTGAATATATCTTGGAAATAATTGTATTGGGCTATCGGTGGAGGATAGCTATGATTGTTATAAAAATTGTATGAGGATTAGGCGATTTAATGCTAATCTATTGTGGTGTCATTGAATATGACTATGTTGTAAGTACATTGCATATGTATGTTTATTGGGAGGAGAAAGGGGATGTACTCTATATATGATTATGTTTATAAATACATTGCATATGTATATTTTTTTTGGGAGGAGAAGGGGGATGGACTCCATTTAAAGCAAGCTAGCCTGAGTGTCCTGGGTGAAAGACCTGAAATCTATTATACATGGGTGCCGGTTCCCTCGGACGAAATATCCGTATAATGGCAAGTTTGAAGTGTTTATGCGTATGTTTTGCATAATTGGAGAACCATTGAGTTGTAGTCTCATTTTGGTTGTTGAAAGATAATGAATTTAACTCATGAATTGAGTAGCATATATGAACTGGATATGAATTGAAGGAAAATGGAAATAGATTGTCTTTAGTGACATATGTAGGCCTTGTGGATGCTTCCATGTCAGTATTGTTTGTATACGTGGTATTTATACCTTTGCTAAACTTCATAAATTGTGTTAGCTTATTTCTACTAGGCTGTTGGCTCACCCTATACGAGAATATCATTTTCAAGTGCCCATGAGGTGTTTCCTCCAAGGCAATAGTGTGGATGCACTTTCGGGAAGCAAGAGCTTCTTAATTATGTATTATTGTGTGTTTGTTGGTATTTGTAAAGCCAAGGGCTTAAGATGTAATAAGCGAGACTCAATTGATATAACCAAGCAATGACTTGGAAAGATGTAAGCCTAATATGACATTTAATTATTTGTTAAACATTAAACTCTGATGTATGGAAGTATGTTGTTTCTCATATTTATTCCGCATATGAGTTATTGTTGTTGTATTATTTTGGGGGCGTTACAACTTGGTATCAGAGCGTACCGGGTTTGAATACTTTGGGTACGTGGGAAGTGGTTAGTACCATAATGGGTTTGTCTCGCTTGATTGAAACGTTTGCATGAATAGTATGCTTATGTGATAACAAGCTTATGTGTTTATGTGAGTATGGGATTTGGTTCTTAAGATGTTGATTGAGTCTACGGGTTTGTGGAAGTCCTATTGGGAGAGCACTTGATCACTGCTATTTCTAATTAGAACTCTAGCAATGCCGTGGGACGGTCATTATCTGGGAATAAAATTCGTATGTGTTTTTGTGACTATGTGCTTACATGGAATGATTTATTGTTGTTCAAGGTATTAGAACACAAGTGAGTTAGCGTCGTTATATGTGTGAATGTGCTAATCTCTTGTTGTTACCTTTATTAGGATGTCTGGACGTGGACGTGGTGGTGGTAGACGTGGTAGATCTTTGAGGCATGCGATGCCGACACCGGATGACATTCAGGCACAGGAGAAAGGAATTGGTCAAGCCAATGTGGCTGAACCAGTTGGTCATCAGGCCAAGGGCGTCTTAGCCCGTGAAATGGCCGGAGCATTGAGGGAATCTATGGACATTCTCAGGGCTAAGAATCAGGTCCAGGCCCAAGTAGATGAAGCAGGGCTATCTTTTCTAACGAGGGAGTTCTTTCGGTTGAATCCGGACGAGTTTGTGGGTGATCCTAGAGAGCCACTAAAGGCAGATGAGTGGCTCGAACAGTTAGTGAAGACATTCAACATGCTTGGCATCGAGGATGATCAGTTGAAAATGACCTTGGCGTCTTTCCAGTTGAAGGGGGATGCGGGTCAGTGGTGGAAGTATGTGCGGGGCGTATTGGAGGAACTTGGGAGGCTTTTGTTGAGGCTTTCCAGGATAAGTTTTTACCTCCCACGGTTACAGAGAAGTTGAGAGATCAATTCTCTAAATTGTTGCAGTTGAACACGCCAGTGGCTGAGTTTGAGGCAACCTTTACTAGTCTGTCGAGGTTTGCACCTGAGTTGGTGGCGACTGAGGAGCGCCGTTGTTTGGAGTTTGAGAAGAGGTTGAGGACCGGGTTAATGTATAGAGTTGCCGGTTCCATGACTAGAGATTATGGACGCCTTGTGCAGGCTGCAGCCCATCTTGAACTTATTATGCAGGCAGAAGAGGAAAGGATGAGGGGCTCCAGGAGGAGTCAGGATAGTCAGGGAGACAGTATGAGGCAGAGGGGTTCTTACCCTCAGCAGTCTCAGGGAGCTCAGTCGAGGTCCACTTTTCCAATACCGAGGTTCAAGTTTTGGGACAGGTGGGCAGGGAGTTTTTACTTGCTTTAAGTGTGGTCAGTTGGGCCACAAGTCTCCAACTTGTCCTTAGGGAGGGGGAGGACATCGAGCAGCATCATCTTCGGCTCGTTTTCAGAGCCAGAGTCAGGGAAGAGGCCAGCCGCTCACTTGTTATCAGTGCGAGCAGGCAGGGCACTTGAAGAGGTTTTGTCCACAATTAGGTGGTGCACCTAGTGCGTCTGGTTCGAGACATACATAGAGTTACCAGCCAGCACAGTCAGCACAGGCCTCGAGGGCCAATCAGGAAGTCTCTTCGGCTCAGTCTGTGCATCAGGCTTATGCTCTGAGGGGTGAGCAGGTTGAGCAGAGGCCTACTGGACCTATGTATACAATTGTTGGGCCAGATCTTGTACCAGCTCCTTCTGTAGTGAGAGGTACCTTTTTGTGTTGCAATTCAGTTGCTAATGTGTTGATTGATACGGGTGCATCCCATTCTTTTATTTCGTATGCGTTTGCATCAGTTTTGGGTTTGGAGTTAGCACAGTTAGCATCTCCTATTTGTGTAGAGTCTATTGGTGGTTAGACTGTCTTGAGACAGGGATGTCAGGGTTGTGACATCGAGGTTGCTGGTCGTCGATTACCTTTTGCATTTGTATTGATTGACATTCAAAGTTTTGATGTCATATTGGGTATGGACTGGTTATCGTCATACCGGGCTGTTATAGATTGCTACCATCAGAAGGTTACTGTATGTACCTTGAGCGGTGATTGCTTTTATTTCTTGGGGGACCAGATGGATAGAGTTTTATCACTGGTGTATGATCCGCGTGAGCGGAGTGAACTTAGTTGTCTCTTTGCTAGCTTTATGAGTAGTGAGTGTGACGGAGTTTGGGTTGAATTGCCGAGGGTAGTTTGTGAATACTCGGATGTTTTTCCCGAGGATCTTGTCAGTTTATCGTCTCATCGAGAGGTTGAGTTCTTTATTGATTTAGTGCCTGGCACAACATCGGTTTCTATGGCTACATATAGATTTGCACCGGCTAAATTGAGTGAGTTGAAGATTCAACTCTAGGAATTGTTAGATAAGGGTTTTATTCGCCCTAGTACTTCACCTTGGGGACTGCCGACTCTTTTTGCTAAAAAGAAAAATGGAGCATTACGGCTTTGTATTGATTACAGAAAGTTGAATCGGGTTACTGTTAAGAATAAGTACCCAATCCCTCGTATAGATGATCTGCTTGATCAGTTAAAGGGGTCTTGTTGTTTTTCTAAGATAGACCTGAGATCGGGCTATCATCAGTTGAGGGTAAGGGAGGAGGATATCCCGAAGACGGCATTCCGTGCGCGGTATGGCCATTATGAGTTTCTTGTGATGCCTTTTGGGTTAACCAATGCTCTAGCTGTGTTGATGAATTTAATGAATCGAATCTTCTGTGAATTCTTAGATCGTTTTGTGGTTGTCTTTGTGGATGACATTTTGATTTATTCATCTTCTGAGGAGGAACACGAGGAATACTTACGAGTAGTACTTGAGTTGCTTAGAGCCCATAAGCTGTATGCTAAGTTTGGGAAATGTGACTTTTGGCTGGAAGAAGTTAAATTCCTAGGGCATATAGTGTCAAGGGAAGAGGTGACTGTAGATTCATCCAAAATAGAGGCAGTGCAAGATTGGGCACAACCTAAGCATGCTTTCGAGATTCGTAGTTTCTTGGGGTTGGCCGGTTATTATCGTCGGTTTGTGAAGGATTTCTCTAGACTAGCTTCACCTTTGACTAAGTTGACTAGAAAGGAATCAAGTTTGTGTGGAGTGAGACTTGTGAAAAGTCGTTCCAAGAGCTCAAGATTAGGCTCACCACTGCTCCAATATTGATTATACCGGAGAGGGGCTTGAGTTATTCAGTTTATTGTGATGCTTCACGAGAAGGTTTAGGTTGTGTATTGATGCAAGAGGGTAAAGTGGTAGCCTATGGCTCACGGCAGCTGAAAACACATGAGAGAAATTATCCTACCCATGACCTAGAGTTAGCAACAGTAATATTTGCCTTGAAGAGTTGGAGGCATTATTTGTATGGTGAGAAATTTGAGGTGTTCTCTGATCATAAGAGTCTGAAGTATCTGTTTACACAGAAAGACTTGACTTTGAGGCAGAGGAGGTGGATGGAATTCATAGAGTAGAAAGTCAGTTAGCAGTATAGCTTCTATTGCCATCTGAGAATGGGAAATGTTGGGTACTCTTAATGAGTTTGACTTGCAACTGGGCGAGTCTGTTGAATTCGCAGCTTTATTTTCAGTAGTTGCACAACCTACACTTGTGAACCGAGTGTTGGAAGCGTAGAGGGGTGACCTTGAGGTGGAATCTTTCCGAGAGAAGATTTCCAATGGAAAAGTAGAAAGAGGTTTGATTGTGTATCCCGACCAAAGTGTGAGATACCGTGACCGTTTGTTTGTACCGGAGTCTTGCTGAGAGGAAGTACTTCGAGAGTTTCATCATTCGCGCCTTGCGGTGCATCCGGGAGGCACAAAGATGTATCATGATCTTAGTCGCCAGTTTTGGTGGATAGGTATGAAAAAGAACGTGGCTGTGTTTGTATCAAAGTGCCTTACTTGTCAACAAGTGAAGGCCAAACATCAAAGGCTAGTGGGTTTGTTGCAACCCTTGCCTATAGCTGAGTGGAAGTGGGAACATGTTACGATGGACTTCATTGTGGGCCTTCCGAGGACTCAATGGGGTAGTGATGCCATTTGGGTGGTCGTTGACCGATTGACTAAGTTGGCGCATTTTATTGCTATGCGCGTAAGTGACTCGGTAGATTATCTTGCCGATTTGTATATTAGGGACATAGTGAGGTTGCACGGGGTCTCTGTGATGATTATTTTGGATAGAGATCCGTGTTTCACTGCTTGGTTATGGCAGAGTTTGCAGAGTGCCTTGGGCACTAGATTGACTTTTAGTACTGCTTATCATCCTCAGACTGACGGGCAGTCCGAGCGTGCTATTCAGATCCTTGAGGATATGCTTAGAGGCTGTGTCCTTGACTTTAAGGGCTCGTGGGAGAGGCATTTGCCCTTGGTAGAATTTGCCTATAACAATAGTTTCCAATCGAGTATTGGCATGGCACCGTTTGAGGCCTTGTATGGTCAACCGTGTAGATCTCCTGTGTGTTGGGCCGAGGTGGGTGATGCATCTTTGTTGGGTCCAGAATTGGTTCGGGAAATGACGAAGAAAGTTGTACTTATCCGTAAGAGGCTAGCTACGGCTCAGAGTCGCTAGAAAAGTTATGCCGACCGTAGGAGGAGACCTTTGTCTTTTTAGGTGGGAGATCATGTCTTTTTGAAGATATCACCTCAACGGGGTTTGATGAGGTTTGGGAAGAGTGGGAAGTTGTCCCCTCGGTTTATTGGTCCTTTTGAGATCCTTGAACGGATTGGGGAAGTTGCTTACCATTTGGCGTTACCGCCACAAATTTTTGGGGTACATGACGTGTTTCATATTTGTATGCTTCGGAAATATGAGCCGAATCCATCGCACGTGTTGGATTGGATCGACTTAGAGGTAGATGAGGATGCCTCGTATGAGGAGAGACCAGTGAGAGTCTTGGATAGACGAGATCAAGTTTTGCGAGGCAAGACAATTCCCTTGGTAAAAGTATTGTGGAAATATCATGGAGTCGAGGAAGCGGCTTGGGAACGTGAGTTAGAAGTCCGAGAGAAATATCCGGATTTGTTTGTTGATACATAGGCATGTATTGAGGATAAATTTTGTTAATGAGAAGTATAAACATTGTATATGTTTTAACTTGTAAGAACATTGTATATGTTATAATTGTTGGGAAGAACATGGATTCAATATAAACATTGTATATGTTTTGAGAATGTGGAATATTGATGGTGTTGTATCATTTTTGGAAGCATTGTATATGCTATGTACAACTTTTGAAAATTTGAACTTTGGTTAAACATTGTAAATGTTTTCGGAAAATTGAAAATTTCATTTTTATATTGGGACTTGTGAATCGAGTCGGTATGAATAGATGACCGGAGAATGGGTCATGATGTTGAACTTGTGGGAATAACATGGTTTTAAAACATGATTTGTAATTTCGAGGACGAAATTATTTAAGGGGGGAGGTTATAGCGACCATGGTTTTGACCCGTCTCTTGTGGCATTCCGGACTCGGGTTTGTATGGTTTGGATGGTGGTTTATGTCTTGCTTCCATTGTCTTCCCCTGAATGTTGGTTATTGGGTTGTAAGTTGTGTGTTTGGAACAGGTTGGTTGCTTGTTTTTCCAAGTCTTTGTTGCCTAGAATTTGGCTCTTCCGCTCGAGCGGGCATTCTTGCGCTCGAGCGGGCTTCACAAATTTTGCTCCACGCTCGAGCGGGCTTTCGGGCGCTCGAGCGGAGGGACTGTATCTGTAAAAATACTGGGAGAGCGTATTTGACGCTCGAACGCAGGGTTTCACGCTCGAGCGGGAGTCTGTGTCTGATACTCGGGCGGGGGTTTCCACGCTCGAGCAAACCATGTTATAACAGATCATGAAAGTGACATTTCATATCACTTTTCTGCTTTTTCTCTCTCTCTCTCTAAAAGTCTCTAAATCTGCAGATCTTGAGCTCCTCTCTCTAGAAATCATCTTCTCTCTTTGATTTCTCCAAATTCATTGAGATTTTGGCCATAGTTCCTTCGTCAAAGTTGTGTAGCTTCTCAAGGGCTTCGTTGTGTGCGGTGGAGATCGAGTTTCATCGTCGTTGATTTTGGGGGTTTCAACTCTTTTCCTCTCCTAAGCTTAAGGTAGGGATTTTCTACACTCTAGTATGGCTTTTAGCTTAGTTATTTGCTATTGTGTATAGATGATGAGATTTGGTTGTGATTTGGACAAATCTAAGATTTGGGTGTAAAATGAAAAGAGGGGTTTTTGATGTATATGAGATAAATGATGTTTGGGGTTGAATATAAACTCTTGGTGTACCAAAATAGTTGATTTTGGGTATTTGGGTTATTATTGGAAAAATGAGAATTTTTTCCCTAATTTGATAAAATGATTATTTTGTATAAATAATTGGAATTAACATTGAATATGTTAAATTTGATGGTTATTGATATAAATGGTGATATTGGATATGTTTTTTCTCACCTATGGAGGTTTTGAATAAACTATTAATTTCGATATTGAATATATCTTGGAAATAATTGTATTGGGCTATCGATAGAGAATAACTATGATTATTGTAGAAATTGTAGGAGGATTAGGTGATTTAATGCTAATCTATTGTGGTGTCATTGAATATAACCATGTTGTAAGTACATTGCATATGTATGTTTATTGGGAGGAGAAATGAGATGTACTCCATTTATGACCATGTTATAAATATATTGTATATGTATGTTTATTGAGAGGAGAAAGGGGATGTACTCCATATATGATTATGTTTATAAATGCATTGCATATGTATATTTGTTTTGGGAGGAGAAAGGGGATGGACTCCATTTAAAGCAAGCTGGCCTGAGTGTCCTGGGTGAAAGACCTGAAATCTATTATACATGGGTGCCGGTTCCCTCAGGCGAAATATCCGTAAAATGGCAAGTTTGAAGTGTTTATGCGTATGTTTTGCATAATTGGAGAACCATTGAGTTGTAGTCTCATTTTGGTTGTTGAAAGATAATGAATTTAACTCATGAATTGAGTAGCATATATGAACTGGATATGAATTGAAGGAAAATGGAAATAGATTGGCTTTAGTGGCATATGGCTATGTAGGCCTTGTGGATGCTTCCATGTCGGTATTGTTTATATACGTGGTATTTATACCTTTGCTAAACTTCATAAATTGTGTTAGATTATTTCTACTGGGCTGTTGGCTGACCCAATACGGGAATATCATTTCAGGTGCAGATGAGGTGTTTCTTCCAAGGCAATAGTGTGGATGGATTTTCGGGAAGCAAGAGCTTCTTAATTATGTATTGTTGTGTGTTTGTTGGTATTTATAAAGACAAGGGCTTAAGATGTAATGAGCGAGACTCAATTGGTGTAACCAAGCAATGACTTGGAAATATGTAAGCCTAATATGACATTTAATTGTTTGTTAAACATTAAACTTTGATGTATGGAAGCATGTTGTTTCTCATATTTATTCTGCATATGAGTTATCGTTATTGTATTATTTTGGGGGCGTTACAATTGGGTTTGCTAGAAATCAATTAGTTTTTGAAAGAATTCAACCCAGATAGGATTCCATTACTGAAACGATTAAGTTGAGAGTAGCATGTTAATCCAAGGCCAATAATATTTTCAAGGATTATACGTTGAACAACTTTGTACTCAATTTTCAGCAAATCAGATTGAGCAGATAGAGGTTCATGCATGCTCTGTTTTTGCAAATAGACGATTGGTTTTGTGAGCGTTTTTCTTATTTTTTCGCTATGGGTTGTTGAGAGGGTAATTTATGAGTAAATTAGGCTGAGCTGGGTAATGGGCCGTTCTATGGGCCATAGTAAGAAGGGCTTAGTAAGTGGACCGTAGTCTAGGTATTAGCTCGGTCCAGGTATGGAAGTGACCTAGCAAGGGTTAGCTCGGTCCGGGAATAATCATGGTCACCACGGTCAGAGTAGATAGTTAGCCCGGTCCAAGAGAGCTCCGCCATTAGCTCGGTCACCACACTCAGAGCGGTAACAGTTAGCTTGGTCATACCATATTAAGCCGAAGTGTATTGAGTTTTCCTCAGAACCCTGCTATTGGTTAGCTCGGTCCAAGCTCGTTGTGATTAGCGCGGTCTCGGACAACCCAGTTGGAATATGTCAAACCGAGGTACACGCAGTGAAAGGAAGAACCGAGCTAGTGGGAGCTCGGTCTAGTCTGCGGCTTTAGCATGGCCATGTTATCTTGGTCGTATTGACATCCAACCATGGTAAAACCATCTCACTTGGTTTAAGCAGTGAGGGGGGTGCTAAACAATAAGCATTATCTTTCAGGAATATGATTCTTAGGAGGACTCTACATGGAGGAGTAAGAGTCCTACTAGGATTGTGCCACACGGAACTTATAAAAGCTCATAACACGACCTATGGAGAGGTAACACACAACTTTGATTCTCGAATACAAAGAGCTTTTGTCTATTTGTCTATTTTGCTGACTTAGGCATCGGAGAGGTATCCGGCACACACCCGCCGGCTAGCTCACGTTTGTGTTTTCAGGGAGTAAAGCGACGACGTTTGGAGGAGCGGCGACTTGATCAACAGGATTATACGAGAAGAATATTTCTTGCTCGTACAATTGGCGTTGTCTGTAGGAATTTCACAAAGAGCAAAACCTCTTGATCAAGTTTTCCTCTCTAGTTGGAAGTAATGGCGCATGATGAAGACTTGCCGCAATCTACTATTGATGGGAAAACATAGGGAGGGGTTAAGAGGCGCGAAGGTTTAGCTTCTATCCCACCCATGGCGGAATTAGGTCCCCAGCGAAGGAATCCGCGGAGAAAAGTGAGAGAAAGACAGGGCTCAAGTTCACATCACTCTCAAAGCCCTGATAGACAGAGGCGAAAGATGGATCCTCAGGTTCTCGAAGATCGTGTAAGGGAGCAAGACGAAGTAATAAGAAGGATAGCGGCAGACATGGAGACCATGAAGCGCCAGATAAAGGGCATAGGGACGACGAAGGAAGATGTGGGTAAGAATAGGGAGCACCCTCGCCACACAGAAGATCGCGACAGACAAGTCACACCATCGCAAGCTAGAAGTAGAAGCCTCAGTTCGGGTGATACACAATCAAAGACTTCCAGGACACGCTACTCCAGGCCTGAGAGAAAGAGGACTGAAAGGGCTCGAAGGAGAGAAGACACTCAGGCTCACAACCCCCGCAAAGTCTCAGCACTACAACGATTGGCTCCTAGAACACATGGGAGTGTCGAGGTCAAAATTCCAGAGCCACGCCTTGCCTATGAACTAGCAGACAAAGCGTTAGCAAGGTTGCAGAGCTCACCGTTCATTCCGACAATAGAGAACGCTCCATTACCCTCAGGCTTCCATCAGCCCGAATTCACTACTTATGAGGAGAAGTCGGACCCCTACATACACTTGAGCCACTTTTACCAGGATATGGCCGTGTATCGGCGAAACAAAGCTCTAATATGTGTCCTGTTTCCTTCCAGCCTTGGTGACCTGGGTTTAGCGTGGTTTGAAAGGTTGCCAGAAGGTAGCATAGCTTCATGGGCGCAATTAGCGAAGGAATTTGTGACTAGATTCAGAACGAACACCAAGACAACAGTTGAGATTGACCAGCTTCTCTCCATAGACATGGGCGAGAAAGAAACATTGAGGTCTTACAATAATCGGTATTGGGAGACTTTTAATCAGATTGGAGATTGACCAGCTTCTCTCCATAGACGTGGGCGAGAAAGAAACATTGAGGTCTTACAATAATCGGTATTGGGAGACTTTTAATCAGATTGGAGATTGCCCTACAAACCTAGCTATCTCACAGTACAAACGAGGTTTGCCGGCTGGCAATAAGTTGAGGGATTCAATGACAATGACGCCGTCCCTTACTATGGAAGCCCTGATGGAGAGAGTGCACCAACACATCAAGGTAGAGGAAGATGGGGCGCGCACCAAGGCAGAGTCCAGCGCAACAGGGATACCAGACAAAAAGCTTTTTGGCCAGAAGGATTGACCGCGCGAAAGTCTTTGCCCGACTGGGGGGCAACTGGGAAGGTTGGCAGGATTGGCCAACTCTTTCTAACAAGTCTTTGCCCGACTAGGGGGCAACCAAGAAGGTTGGCAGGAATAACCAACCTTGAGCTCTTTTCAGCTAAGATAAGGATCTGGGCTGAAGAAGTTGGCTGGAAAAACCAACACCCCTCCTAAGCCTAGGATAAGGATCCAGGTTGCAGGACGTTTGGCAGGAATAACCAAACACTTTACTCTAGGTTGGCTGGAATAACCAACTTAGAGGTTGGCTGGAATAACCAACACCCCTCCTAAGCCCAGGATAAGGATCCAGGCTGCAGGACGTTTGGTCGGAATAACCAAACACTTTACTCTAAGTTGGCAGGAATAACCAACTTAGAGGTTGACTGGAATAACCAACACCCCTCCTAAGCCCAGGATAAGGATCCAGGCTGCAGGACGTTTGGTCGGAATAACCAAACACTTTACGCTACGTTGGCAGGAAAAACCAACTTAGAGGTTGGCTGGAAATAACCAACACCCCTCCTAAGCCCAGGATAAGGATCCAGGCTGCAAGACGTTTGGTCGGAATAACCAAACACTTTACTCTAGGTTGGCAGGAATAACCAACTTAGAAGTTGGCAGGAATAACCAACTTAGAAGTTGGCTGAAAAAACTAACACCCCTCCTAAGCCCAGGATAAGGATCCAGGCTGCAGGACGTTTGGCAGGAATAACCAAACACTTCACCCAAGGTTGGCAGGAAAAACCAACTTTTAGCTCTCTTAAGCCGAGATAAGGATCTAGGCTGAAGAGGTTGGCTGGAAAAAACAACACTTATTATTCTTCAACCGAGATAAGAATCTAGACTGAAGAGGTTGGCTGAAAAAACCAACACTTATTATTTTTCAGCTGAGATAAGGATCTAGGCTGAAGAGGTTGGCTGGAAAAACCAACACTTATTGTTCTTCAACCGAGATAAGAATCTAGGCTGAAGAGGTTGGCTGGAAAAAACCAATACTTAGTACTCTTCACCCGAGATAAGGATCAAGGTGGAAGAGTGGTTGACCGGAATACAACTTTTTGAGATCTTCAGCCAAGGTCAAAACCGAGGCTGAAGAGGTTGGCAGGTATGGCCAGATTAGATTGCAATGCTAAAATCGGGATAAAAGTATCTCGGTCAGAGAAAGATATACTTCATTCAGATTACAGTTAGAAAGTTACATGCATGGCAGTTAACCAAAACAACAGTTGGAACAAAAGAGATTTCATTGATCATACAAAGTCAAAGTACAAAAGGGGGGACTTCAGCCCAGTTACAGTCTCTCTTTCTAAAAGGCAAAAAAGAAGAAAAGTACATAGTCAAACAAACAGGTCATCTAAGTCAGCATCTAAAACCACCCGGTCTTCGCCCAGAGGTAGCTCGGTTGTGGCAACCACATTCTGGTTAAGCTCGGTTGGAGGCACAACATCGAACAGAGCTGGCAAATGTGAGATGGAGACCTCTGGAGTAGGGGAGGTAGACTGGCGACCGGATTGAGTGTTGTCTTCTGGAGCTTCATCTTCATCCTCCTCCAGAAATTGTTGCTGAATGGTAGTAGCATACTCCGCCAGTGAGCTCGGTATGAAATATGAAAGAGGATTGAAGACCTCGGTCTCAGGTCCATGACCGAGCTGCGCCACAGCCCCTCTCTACCCGCATTTAAAGAACAGGTCCTTTGCAGCTTCACACTGCTTGATGTACAGGGCTTCACTTTCTTTGAAATCGCGGTCCTCCGCATCCTCCAACTTCTTCTCAAGCTTTGTTATTTCGGCATTCTTTTTTCCCTCAAGCTTGGCCAGCTCGTGCAAATATTTATCTTTCATCACGGCCAGGGCCTTTTGTTTATCAGCATCAGCCGAGATAACTAGCCCGGTGAGTCGAGCCACCTCGGCCTCTAGCTCGGCCATCTTCTGTTGGGACTCTTTTAGCTCAACCGCCTTTTCATTAGCCTCTGCCATGGCCTGCCTGGTGGTTTTTTGAAGTTCCAACACTCGTTTGTGAGCGATATGGTTTTTCTGTATGGCCTGCAAAAGGATGGTAAGACAATTTTCAGTAAAATCGAGCCAAAAGTCGTAAGAATTTCTGAAAAATAAGCGAAGAAGCAACTTACCAGCACCATTGATTTTGTGGACGAACGAAGGGCCTTCAGTTCGGTTAGGTGGTCGTGGTGCCTCATGTCGGCTGGAAGGCAAACGCCTTTAGCAGTTTGAAGGCCATCAAGTGGTCTTTTTCTGTGACCACTGAGTCAGAATCCGTGATAGCGCGGTTCTGAAATGTGATCTTGGGTACCCACTTTGAGGAGCTAGCTCGGTCTGAGCGCTCAGGTGGAGGGCTTGGTGAAGTGGTTCGAGGCACCACGGTTTCATCCTCGTCGACAAGGCGTGGCTCGGTTATGGAAGTCCGAGCACGCTTGCTTGGACGAGATGATGAGGGCTGAGCGGTTGGTAGGGCCACCACTGTCTCTTGTGGTTGGCTTGCTGGTGGTACCTCGGCTTGGTTTGTTTTGGTTAGAAGGGCCCTCACTGCTCGTTTCTTGGCCATTTCTTGTTCGGCAGTTAGTGGGATGAGATTGATTTGAGGCAAGGATGGATTTGGCTCTGGCGAAGGTTCAAGGAGGAAATCGGTCACTCTGGTCTTCCTGCAACCACTATATCGGTAGGTCGGCTCAAAATTCAGCAGCTCGGTCCAACTTCGGTTTGGATATCGCAGCGCGGCGCGAAGAACATTCAAGTTAGGGTAGCTGTATTGAGACTTGAGAAAGTTCAAATCTACATGAAGGAAGACAACAGTTAGTTTGGTTCAGGGAGTGAAAACCGGAGTAAAGAAAAACATGCAATGAAGCCGAGGTAACCCTACCTGCTACACCCTTGTTCCAATTTATTTGTGGCCAGGAATCTGGGCTTTTTGGTCCTCAAAATTCCCAGATACCCAGAAGAAATCATCATCATTCACGTCTTTATCCGGGGTATTCTTTATTATTTTTTCACGCCGGCGCCTTATTCTTAAATAGTAAACCCAGCCATCTTCGGCCGATCCTATGGAGTATTGATGGAAGAGCTCGGCTAGACCGAGATTAAGGCCAGCCCGGCGGTTTAGCTCGGCAATGCCGTTTATTATACGATAAGAATTGGTGGAAAGTTGGGTAGGGCAAAGCTTGGTTTGTCTAAGAAATTCACAGAGAAGGGGTTGTACAGGGAATTGCAGACCGCACTCTACGATGGAAATAACGTTAAAAGGGACAAAGCCTTGTTTTCCCCAGGGGACAGTGTCTAGTTCGGCTAGTGAAAGGTGGACATCATCCGGAATTTGGTAGTCCTTACGGAATTCGGCTATGGCCCCTGGTGAGTTTACTAAAAACCTATATTTACCCATTGATTGTTAAATTATCAATAAATTAGCTGAAGGATTAGCTTGGTCAAGAAAAGGCGCCTAGTAGCTCGGTTGAGCAATCAGAGGAGTGCCTGGCCAACCTAAGTCTGCAAAGTAAAAAAGAAATGTGTTAAGCACTGATCACTGGACCGTGCTACAAAAAACAAGGGCAAGATAAATGAAGTCCTAGCCCGGCTACGCAAGATGCTATCAGTTTTTAGCTCGGTTTGAGCAAGGGGCTTTTTAGCCCGGTTGAGCCTTTGAGGCAGCATCCTTAGTACAACGTACTAAGGAAGCTGGCTTAGCCCCAAGTTGTAGCTCGGTCGGAAGTTAAGGCTTTTCTGAGTATGGTATTGCGCAAACCTAGTACGGTTCGATTGCTCAGTTAGATAAAGCTAAAGGTACCTAACCTATGGAAACTACAAGTATGGCGTGGGTTTTAGTTCGGTTGTTGGGTGTGGCTAGGCTTGCACCTAATGCAAACAATATCCTAGTTCGGTTGGGATGTGATTTTGGATCAAATACAGTGTTTTTTCACACTATTCATGAATGCAGTGGTTTGTAATGAGCGAGACTCAATTGGTGTAACCAAGCAATGACTTGGAAATATGTAAGCCTAATATGACATTTAATTGTTTGTTAAACATTAAACTTTGATGTATGGAAGCATGTTGTTTCTCATATTTATTCTGCATATGAGTTATCGTTATTGTATTATTTTGGGGGCGTTACAATTGGGTTTGCTAGAAATCAATTAGTTTTTGAAAGAATTCAACCCAGATAGGATTCCATTACTGAAACGATTAAGTTGAGAGTAGCATGTTAATCCAAGGCCAATAATATTTTCAAGGATTATACGTTGAACAACTTTGTACTCAATTTTCAGCAAATCAGATTGAGCAGATAGAGGTTCATGCATGCTCTGTTTTTGCAAATAGACGATTGGTTTTGTGAGCGTTTTTCTTATTTTTTCGCTATGGGTTGTTGAGAGGGTAATTTATGAGTAAATTAGGCTGAGCTGGGTAATGGGCCGTTCTATGGGCCATAGTAAGAAGGGCTTAGTAAGTGGACCGTAGTCCAGGTATTAGCTCGGTCCAGGTATGGAAGTGACCTAGCTAGGGTTAGCTCGGTCCGGGAATAATCATGCTGGCCATGATCAGAGTAGATAGTTTGCCCGGTCCAAGAGAGCTCCGTCGTTAGCTCGGTTACCACACTCAGAGCGGTAACAGTTAGCTCGGTCATACCATATTGAGCCAAAGTGTGTTGAGCTTTCCTCAGAACCCTACTATTGGTTAGCTCGGTCCAAGCTCGTTGTGATTAGCGTGGTCTCGGACAACCCAGTTGGAATATGTCAAACCGAGGTACACGCAGTGAAAGGAAGAACCGAGCTAGTGGGAGCTCGGTCTAGTCTGCGGCTTTAGCATGGCCATGTTATCTCGGTCGTATTGACATCCAACCATGGTAAAACCATCTCACTTGGTTTAAGCAGTGAGGGGGGTGTTGAAGGATAAGCATTATCTTTCAGGATAAGCATTATCTTTCAGGAATATGATTCCTAGGAGGACACTACATGGAGGAGTAAGAGTCCTACTAGGATTGTGCCATACGGAACCTATAAAAGCTCATAACATCACCTATGGAGAGGTAACACACAACTTTGATTCTCGAATACAAAGAGCTTTTGTCTATTTGTCTATTTTGCTGACTTAGGCATCAGAGAGGTATCCGGCACACACCCGTCGGCTAGCTCACGTTTGTGTTTTCAGGGAGTAAAGCGATGACGTTTGGAGGAGCGCATACTTGATCAACAGGATTATACGAGAAGAATATTTCTTGCTCGTACAGTTGTAAATTATTGTTAGGAGTAGTAACAATACGGGTTGATCAAGGTCTGTTCATGTTTCGAGGGGTGTCTTCAGTTTTTGGTGGTTGAGCAAATCAGATTGGGTGGGTGGCAGCTTCCTGCTTTGGATTGATGACTTCTTTTACTTGGTAGGTTGTTGTTGGCCTTGTTGAGTTTTGTTGGCTGGATTGTTTAGACTTAATTTGGATAGTGTTTGTTTTGGTTTATTTTGTTTGGTGGTCTTTGGTTGGTGCCTTGCTAACCTTCTTGGGATTTTTTTTATTTTTATGTCTGGATGTGCACATGATTTGCTTGCTTTGTATATGACAACTTAGTTGGGATATTAGTTGGCAATGAAGCATTTTGTCACCTTGACTTATTGATGTAAAAGTGTTTATTTCCTTTTCATTAATAAATTTTCTCCTTTCGCTAAGTTAAAAAAACTTCATTTCGTTTCCATCATTGTCATCTTATACGGGTCATGAAGTAAATGACAATATTACCAAAAACTACTAATCTTAAATGCCATGTCTGATTCACAAGACTGATAGTGAAGGTACTAATAATCTCATTAAATTAATGTGGTATTCACTAGCCAATTGGATTAGTAGGATAAATTATCCCCTTGTCCATTGTTTGTTGCATTTGATAAGAAAACACATGAAGGTAAAAGAGTCTTTTAATTTTATTTCCCAACTTAGGATATATAATCAACCCATACCTCATTACTAATAATCTTACAAATTTGTTAGATTAATTACCCATTGGATTAATAATCCTAAAATAAAATTTCAAAACAAATACAGGATTGTTGGGCCCACGAATTAATAATTCCAATCTTATACTCTAATCTTGTCAATCAAACATGTCTAAAGATTATAATTCATAACAACCCTTGGCTGACGCAACAATTTAACTTAGTAGGATTAAAACTATTTAAAGGCATTAAAATGATGAGGTTGTAGCTAACTATCAGATTAAATGACTTGGTTAATCAAGGATTAAAAACGACAATGTCACAATAGTAATGTGGACTCTTTTACTGGATTATACATCTCATATCTTTTATATTATTATTATTATTATTATTATTATTATTATTATATATATATAATATTAAAAGTAGTGTTTTTTTCTATGTTTATGTGGCGCCTTATAAAGGCATTTTTCCCCTTAAAAGAACCACGTTAGCATGCATTTTATTAATTATATAGAAAGTTCTACACAAATCCAAACCTAATTTAAATTATATTAAGTTTATCTATTTTATATGTGTAACGCCCTGAAAAAAATGTCCTCCTGAATCATGTTTACTTGGGTTTAACCCGATATAGATATATAGAAGAGAGTAACAAATCCATAATAATTAAACAAACTTCAAGACTACCTATTTCCCATTGAACTATTCCAATGATTATCATTGTACATTTACATCCATTGATAAAATAAAATAGTTTAAGAGACAAGAAGTGATACAAAAGAAAAGAGCCAAAAAGACAAATATCTTCTCAAGGAGTGTACTTGAATATACAAAATTCGAATTTTACATTTTCATAAAAAATAGCCTGAGGCTTAACATATAAACATGAAAGGAGAGCATCCATGCTACCATCCAAAATCCTTTTCCCAAGCAAATCATTGAGGTGGCGCACCAACATTTTTTCCTGAAAAGTGGTTAGTTTTGGGGTGAGCTAATGCCCAATAGGAATACATTTAACAAGTTATATAATTAATCAAAATACGTATGATCATGTTATGCACTTATTGGAATATAGTCCATGTTTGTGTTGGCCATCTATCAATTGCTAATCTTTTAGTCATTGTTCATGGTTGGTTTAGTATGTTTCTACTGGGCTGTGGCTCACCCTATATGGGAATATCATTTTCAGGTGCAGGTAGCATGCCACCTCCAAGGACGTAGCTTGGGAGGCTAGAGGCGGACACACTTTTGTTGTCCTATTTTTGATGTATTACATGTAAATTCAAGCCAAGGGCTTAATGTGTAAATGAGTTAGTACTCTTTGTTCTAACCAAGTGTTAACTTGGAAAGCTGTAAGCCTTTAGGGCATTTGGTTTTGTCGTTAACATGTAATACTTCTTGTAATGAAACTCTGATAAATGAAAGAATGTGGAACTTTTACATGTCAATGCATGTTTTTATTGTTGGGCTTAATGTTGTGTTTTTGAGGGCGTTACACTTATTGATGTAAAAGTGTTTATTTCCTTTTCATTAATAAATTTTCTCCTTTCGCTAAGTTAAAAAAACTTCATTTCGTTTCCATCATTGTCATCTTATACGGGTCATGAAGTAAATGACATTATTACCAAAAACTACTAATCATAAATGCCATGTTTGATTCACAAGACTGATAGTGAAGGTATTAATAATCTCATTAAATTAATGTGGTATTCACTAGCCAATTGGATTAGTAGGATAAATTATCCCCTTGTCCATTGTTTGTTGCATTTGATAAGAAAACACATGAAGGTAAAAGAGTCTTTTAATTTTATTTCCCAACTTAGGATATATAATCAACCCATACCTCATTACTAATAATCTTACAAATTTGTTAGATTAATTACCCATTGGATTAATAATCCTAAAATAAAATTTCAAAACAAATACAGGATTGTTGGGCCCACGAATTAATAATTCCAATCTTATACTCTAATCTTGTCAATCAAACATGTCTAAAGATTATAATTCATAACAACCCTTGGCTGACGCAACAATTTAACTTAGTAGGGTTAAAACTATTTAAAGGCATTAAAATGATGAGGTTGTAGCTAACTATCAGATTAAATGACTTGGTTAATCAAGGATTAAAAACGACAATGTCACAATAGTAATGTGGACTCTTTTACTGGATTATACATCTCATATCTTTTATATTTTTATTATTATTATTATTATTATTATTATTATTATTATTATTATTATTATTATTATTATTATTATTATTATATATAATATTAAAAGTAGTGTTTTTTTCTATGTTTATGTGGCGCCTTATAAAGGCATTTTTCCCCTTAAAAGAACCACGTTAGCATGTATTTTATTAATTATATAGAAAGTTCTACACAAATCCAAACCTAATTTAAATTATATTAAGTTTATCTATTTTATATGTGTAACGCCCTGAAAAAAATGTCCTCCTAAATCATGTTTACTTGGGTTTAACCCGATATAGATATATAGAAGAGAGTAACAAATCCATAATAATTAAACAAACTTCAAGACTACCTATTTCCCATTGAACTATTCCAATGATTATCATTGTACATTTACATCCATTGATAAAATAAAATAGTTTAAGAGACAAGAAGTGATACAAAAGAAAAGAGCCAAAAAGACAAATATCTTCTCAAGGAGTGTACTTGAATATACAAAATTCGAATTTTACATTTTCATAAAAAATAGCCTGAGGCTTAACATATAAACATGAAAGGAGAGCATGCATGCTACCATCCAAAATCCTTTTCCCAAGCAAATCATTGAGGTGGCGCACCAACATTTTTTCCTGAAAATTGGTTAGTTTTGGGGTGAGCTAATGCCCAATAGGAATACATTTAACAAGTTATATAATTAATCAAAATACGTATGATCATGTTATGCACTTATTGGAATATAGTCCATGTTTTCTCCTTTCAAAATCAAAAATTTGTTCCATGCATGATTTATATTTCCAAGTTTCATCAACAAAAGTGGGGTGGTAAATACGCTAGGAGGTCCCAAGCAAGAGCTGCAAACCTTACATACATATATAGATTAATATACAGAAAATAGTCCCAAATTTGCCAGCTCTAAAAATGGTGGGGCGATGGGCACCCAAAACCTTCCCTTTCCACATTTGCCAACTCCATAAACGGTAGGCTTGTGGATACCAAAAACCGCGTTTTTCCACATTTGCCGACTCAAAAAGCAATAGGCTCATGGACACCTAAAAACCTTTCCACATTCGTCCAACGATATTGTAGACACCCCATTTTTGACCGCCCTTGAGACTTGGGCACCGCACTTTGAACACTCGATGATGAAAAGGTACGCCATACAATCATTCAAATTCTTCAGCAAAAAACTTTGGTTTTGAGCTTCAAAACCAAACCTTACACACCATTTTTATCAAAACTATTTTAGACCTTAAAACCCTCTTTTCAAAATATTTTTCCCAATACTTCTACGATGTTCCGAGGCTCGCATTTTGTTTAAAATATTGCATTTTTCGGTAAACCGAGTAAGGACAAAGTGGAAATAAATAGAAGGAAGGTGAACTCTTTGAAAAATATTTAAAAACATCTTATTTATAGGTTTGGAATTGAAGGAAATAGAAGGGGATGGAAGAAAATTAGTTGGGGAAAAGGTTGAGCATCAAACCATTAAGAAAGAAATAAGCAGCCTTCACTAAATTAGGCATATCTATTTGTACACTTAGAATTTAGATATGAGGCCACTACCATTGGAAAGTAGACTTCTGGGACTTCAATTTGGACCCAAGAATCATATGAAACCGAGTCCGGATGAAAGAGATATATCTGTTTGAAGTCAAAATTGAGAGCAATTTTTTTCGGATTGGCCGGCCACTTTTTGTGGCCGACTGTACAAGTCATTGGCCGGCCGGCCAGGTGTCCTGGCAAGCAGATATTTACAGCCAATTGTCCCTCCCCATGTGCATGCCTTGCACCAGTTGTCTCTATACAGATATTTCTGATAAGAGAAGCTGTTTTTCTATAAATACAAGTCCACCCCTCTTAATTTTAGGTTAGAAAATTTTGCTAAGAGCCCAAAGCTTGCTAAACACTCTCCCTCTATATTTTGCAATATACATACACTATACATACACTTCCTAAACCAAAAATTTGAGCCTCTTTGCTGAGGTTCTTGAGCTTAAATCTCAGCCCTTGAGAGTGAATATCTTGTGGTTTGTGAACAAAAGAGTAACTCCTCTTAATAGGTATAACTTTGGTCATCTTTACACTACTTCTTCCTTCTCTTCTCTTGCTGTTTTTACACTGTTTTTGTGGGCTGAAACTTACGATTTAAAAGCTACCAAAGGTGGAGGGGTTAACCACCCTTCTTTGCACCTTATTTCATAGCTTATATCCTTGTGTTTCCCACTTGTTTCTCAACTTTTAGCTCAGAGTTTTCAGAGGCTAAAACATCTGATTTTAAGGTTCAAAAAGTGGAGTGGTTAACCACCCTTCCTTTGGCTTGCTTACTAGCTTTAATTCTCTCCCATTCTTGTTCACTTTTTCTAGCTTTCCAAGTTAATTTCAGCACTATTTTATTAATTTTGGGGCTGTTTTAGTGTGTTTATTTAGTTATGCTTTGAATATTACGCTTGTATTGTTGTAAGTCCTCATAGATTTGGTGGTTTAGTCCTTAGACACCAATCTATTTGAGTTGACAGCTCTTATTACATAGTTTTCATACATATACTCGCACTTGTAATAATCATCTCTGCAACCTTCATCCTTTCATGGTTTTCTTTGTTTAAGAGTTGTTTCAAACAATTGTTGTTTAAGGCATGAGAAAGAGACCTTCCATGCTTAATGGTTTAATATCTTTGGATTTTCATTACCAAGGCATTATATATCTCTCATGCTAAGAACAACTTCTTATTTGATACTTTTCTTCATTAGTGGACATAACTCTCACATTTGGACTAAAACGATTAAGTAATGGAAAGGTAATGTTAAAAGAGGTTAATAAAATTGGACTTAAAAATGCACAAGATAATAAAATTAAGTTAGGTTCAATCGAATGTTAATTGAACCTATTGCATCTCAAGTCATTACATACTCTTTAGTGATGTTAGTGATTCGATTTTGTTGGTTTTTTCTTTTCATTTATTGAACCTTTGTCCTGTCGATTCATATATCATTACGCAATGAGTTTGTGACAATTGATGGTTTGCGAATTGAGTCTACTCATCTCCTGATCAGTTTCATGATAGGGAGAGGTAGAAAGGACAAACACCCCGTGAAAACACTCTGTTTTTGCTCTGTTTCAATTCTATGGCAGCAGAGCAATACCCAAAACAGTGGCCGGCCAGCCACCTCCCAGTACGGCCGACCATTTTCCACAGCCGGCCGGCCACCTAATTTTAGACAAGTAGTGCCATTTTCATGGCAGACAGCAAAACAGAATAGTTTTGGTAGCAAAACAGAATAGTTTTGGTAGCAAAACAGTGGAGTTTTTGGGCGGATATTCTTGTTCATGCATGTGCGACTTTTTGATTCTCGTAGTCCTTTAAATGATGTTTTAATAGTAATATGTTGTACTTATTAGTAGTAGCTCTATTCAAAACTTGTAATAATTAGTTAATTAGGACATTTATTCGGACACTCCTACGAGGGCAAATATGTAATAATTTGTGTTTCTCTTAAATTATAAAATTATACTATTTTATTTTAAATTATAAAATACATATTGTATCATAATGTTTCCCAAATTGTACACACATAGTAAAAATGTCAAAGAAAACTACGTAGGCCAAGGAGGCTCGTTTGTCATTGTAATGTATTTGTGAAGAAAAAGTTAAAAAGATGAAACTCTTCATGCATATTTTCATACACAAATCGGAGTTATGTGTGTTCTTTTTTGGGAATTAAAAATGTTAGAGATTCCAAAAATTCTATCAAAATTTTTTTCAAATGTCTCACA
Organism: Camellia sinensis; assembly: GCF_004153795.1. NCBI lineage: Eukaryota > Viridiplantae > Streptophyta > Magnoliopsida > Ericales > Theaceae > Camellia > Camellia sinensis. The sequence continues at coordinate 2,938,917 of NW_021025277.1, read as the reverse complement.
TGGGTGTAGGACCCACATGGGACCCACATTGTGTGAGTCTCATACCTATGTGATACATTTGGTAAAACTTTTGATAGAATTTTTGGGGTTTCTAGCATTACAATTTGGGGGAATTAGCTTCTCTTTGGTTGGGTTAGCATGTTGTTGGGCTTCTATCATGTGGACTCATCACAAAATTTACATCAATAATGTGAATCGTTTAATGCGTAATCGAGTAATTCATGTTTGTTAAAAATCACGTTAATTATATATCGACAGCCACTTGATCAGATCAAATTCGTATCAACAATTTATTTTTGAAATCATAATTACCGTTGACACAAATTTGATCTGATCAAGTGGTTATTAGGAATGGCAACGAGCCGGGGGGGCCGGGGATTGCCCTCTCTGTCCCCGTCCCCGCCCCCGATCCCCTGCGGGGAAGCCATCACCCCCTCTCACCCCGCCCCTAAACCGGGATCGGGTTTCCCTGACCCCGAAAAATCCCCGACGAAGAGACATACACACACACACACATCTGCAGATTTGAGTAGTCGTCATCATCATCACACACACACACACATCTGCAGATCTGAGTCGTCGTCGTCATCATCATCATCACACACACACACACACAAACAGAGGGAGAGAGAAGAGAGGTCTCGATCGGTGACATAGTTAAAGAGGTGGAGAGATTATGATGGAGAGAAGAGAGGTCTCGATCGGTGAAGATGGAGACTCTGGTTGCGCCGTTGGTATGAAGTGGCAGAGTGTGGCTATGGTAACGGAGAGATGAGAAGCAGAGAGAGGAGAAGAAAGGGTATTGAGATAAGAGAGAGAGAGAGAGAGATCTGAGATGAGAGAGAGGAGGTGGGTTGTGGTGATTCTTAGATCTAAGTCTAAGATAAGATATATATATATATATATATAGTGGGTAGATGAGTGAGATAGAAAAGAGAGAGAAGCGGGGCTGAAACGAAACGGGAACGGGGCCGGGGTCAGGCCGAGGCCAGGGCGGAAAAACTCATCACTGTCCCTGGCACGAAACTTATTGGATATTATTTTTTGAGTACCATCCCCGGCTCGTCGAAGGTATTTTTCAAGAAAAAACCGTACCAATCGGGGTTGGGAGGTCGAGTGCCCATCGGGCCGGGTTCAAATTGCCATCCCTAGTGGCTATGGATATTTGATCAACGTCATTTTTTAAAAGGATAAATCACTTAACGAAATCTACATATTGAACGGTTCAGATCATCGATGTAACCTCCATAGTAAGCCCATGGAACCTAACAACATTCTCTAGTGTGATTTCGAACTAGAAAGAAACTCGACTATTTTTTTTAGCATATCTAGAAGGATATCTATATTATTATAAATTCAGAATGTAAGTTTATAAAAAACTAACACATAACTTGTCTAGTTATTATGGTAAAATTATAGGTTTTAATTTGTTGGTGTCTACTTTCTGTTTGGTTTGAGTTTTAAAAATAATTTTTTGATTTTTTTTTTAATTCATATCATTTTTTTTTGTAAATTTAAAAAAAATAATTAATTATTTTGTAAAATAGTTAGATATACTTAACAGGTAAAATATTTATAAATAAATCAATAAAAAATAGTAAATAAAAAAATAAAAATGTACTATTTTTTGTATTAAATGAATTTTTAAAATGTTTTCAATTTTTTTTATTTTTTAAAGTGGATCTAAAAAAATTATAATATTAAAAAGATACTGAAAATAAAAAATACATACACAAATTGAAAACTCAAAAAATTATAAACCAAACAAAAAATACATTCTCATAATTTTTTCTTAGACTTTTGAGTTTATAAAATGAAAAATTACACGTTATGCAATTATTGATTATTCCACATCAAATGTAGTTATTGATTATTTGATTAATTTGGTAACATTAATATTAACATATTTTAAATCACTAAACTCAGCGGTGGAGGCACGTTGGGACCAGGAGGGTCACGTGCCACCCCTCAATTTTTGGAAATTGCATTTTTACTCCTATTTGAAAAATAACTAATTTTAAAATTCAAAGTATGTCACAATTTTTTGTATCGCATCTTCTATTTTTGTTTTTGTTTTCTATTTTTGACAAAATCTTTGCAAAACCAACATGGTTAATCTAATAGTCAGAATTCTTGCATTTTCATTATGAGGTTAGAGGTTCAAATATCTCAATCTGATTATTGATTGTATTTTTCATGTTACATATTTATGATTTTTCTCTCTTATCTTGAAAATATTTATTTATATTAATTATATGGTGTATTAATTTTCATTATGATTATAATTCATTAGTTTCAATATAATATGATTCATTAATTAAAAATAAAATACAAATTCCTATAATTTGTCACTCTAAATATTTAATTTTGCTAAAATATTTTCTTTTAAATTCTATATTATTTCACTTCTTTCTCTCATGTCTTTCTCTTCTACTCTCTGTTTTTTTTTTAGGTGTGATTTTGTCATTCTCATTTTTAATAATAGTATGTGATCGCATTTTAAATTAAAATGATCATCACGTTCACAAAACTGAAATAGCAAATCATATTAATAATAAATAAACAATCAAAAATAAAAATAAAAATAAATAAAGCAAAAAAATTAACTTACTCGAGCATAACTTTAAAATTTTAAATCTGAAACTATGTTCGTTTTAGTTGTTTTACCCTCAATTAAAAATCAAAATTATTTGCATTGTGGTAGATCGCTATAACCTTAACTCAATATTACCCCTCTTAAATCAAAATTATGGCTCTGCCACTTACTATACTTATGATCTACACGAGTATACTGGTGGTAATACTATGGTGGCATCACTAAGCAGTGAGAGTTCTTACATTGTAATCAGTATTGGTTTTGATTTTTTCGAGACCTAAAATAAGCTTTTATCATGGAACTTTTTATACATATAAAAATAAATAAAAACAATTTCAAAATAAGCCTCTAATATGAATCGATTTTGAACTTTTTTGACAAAACTAAATTAGTTGCTAATTTAAATTTTATTTAAAAATTGTAAACTTTCATATGGATATGTAACTCAAATTATTAACCACATGGTTAGGCCAACTATTGTGAATGAATTTATGATTGGCATGAGATACTTTTATAAGAAGTATGACTCCTAAAATATTGAAATCATAGAGATCTGAAATCATATTCCCATTCTCATTCCCCTTCAAGATTATTATCATTCAAATATAGTATAACGATTCCGGTTTAGACCCAAATTGTTTATTGTTTTGGATCCAGGTTTCCTTGTCATTAATAGCTGTCCATGTTTGAGAGGGTAATTTGTATAGCCAAATTGGGCCGAGCTAGGAAGGATTGTTTCTGAATATTGGGTCGCGCTGTGGGCCAAGTTACGAGGTCGGGATAGCTCGGTGTGGGAACAATGGTTGGTAGGCCGGTCGGTGAGCTCCAGTTACGGTCAGTGGGCGAGCGGAAGTGCTATGTCAGTTACATATAGGAAACCGAGCTAGAGGTAGCCCAACCAGAAGGATTCAAAGCAATTGGAGATCGTGTAGCCCGGTCAGGGTATTTGCGCCAGATAGCTCGGCTAGACGTAGCGAACCGAGCAGGGTGACAACTATCTCACTTGGTTGGCAGTGAATAGGGTGTTATCAAAATATACATTATCCTTGGGAATGTAATTCCTAAGAGGACTCTGCTAAGGAGAGTATAGTCCTACAAAGATTGTGCAAACCATCTCACTTGGTTGGTAGTGAGTAGGGTGTGTGATTCCTAAGAGGACTATTATAAGGAGAGTTAGTCCTATTAGGATTGTGCCAGGTGGAATCTATAAAAGCACATGACAGGACCTATGTACCGGTATCCCAAATCTCACTCTAGAATACACAGAGCTTTTGTGTCTATTGTCTATTTGCTGACTTAGGCATTGGAGAGGTTTCCGACACACACTCGCCGGCTAGCTCACGTTTGTGTTTTCAGGTAGCAAAGCGATGACGTTTGGAGGAGTGCAAACTTGATCAACAGGATTATACGAGAAGATTATTTTGTGCTCGTATAATTGGTGTCGTCTGTAGGAATTACAATCACAAAGAACGAACCTCTTGATTAAGTTTTCTTTCAACTGATTTTAATGGCGCACAATGAAGACTTGCCTCACTTTGCCATTGATAGGCAAACCCTGGAGGTGGGCGGAAGGCTCGAAGGATTACCTTTTATCCCGCCCATGGCAGAGTTAGATCCCCAGCAACGAAACCCGCGGAGGGATACCCGTGAAAGACGGGGCTACAGTCCTCGTCGCTCCCAAAGCCCCGAAAGGCAGAGGCGAATGTTGGATCCTCAAGTTCTAGAAGATCGGGTAAGGGAGCAAGATGAATTGATACGGAGGATGGCGGTAGACATGGAGACTATGAAGCGCCAGATAAAGGGCAAAGGGGCGGTAGAAGAAGAGATGAGCAAGAGCAGGGCGCACCTTCGCCACTCAAAAGATTGCGACAGACAAGTCACCATCACAAGCTGAAAATAGAAGCCACAGGTCAGGCGATACACAATCGAGGACTTCCAGGACTGGTTACTCCAGGTCTGAGAGAAGGAGGATTGAAAGGTCTTACACAGAAGGAAGTAGCTATCAGCCCACACATTTACACCAAATGACATCTAGGCACACAAAGTTGCCTAGGTCGGCAGACCTGCAGACAATGCTTGAAGAAAGGGCTCGAATGAGAGAAGACACTCAGGCTCACGACACCCGCCGAGTATCCACGTTACAACGGTTGGCTCCTAGAACACATGGGAGTGTCGAGGTTGGAATGCCAAAGCCGCGTCTTGCCTATGAACCGGCAAATAAATAGTTAACAAGGTTGCAGAGCTCGCCGTTCATTCCGGCGATAGAGAACACACCATTACTCTCCAGCTTCCACCACCTTAAATTCACTATTTATGAGGGAAAGTCGGACCCCTACACGCACTTGAGCCATTTCTGCTAGGTTATGGCGGTGTATCGGCGAAACGAGGCTCTAATGTGTATCATATTTCCTTCCAGCCTTGGTGACCTGGGTCTAACATGGTTTGAAAGGTTCCCAGAAGGTAGCATAGCTTCATGGGCGCAACTAGCAGATGCATTTGTGACTAGATTCAGAACAAACACCAAGACACCTGTAGAGATTGACCAGCTTCTCTCCATAAATATGGACGAGAATGAAACATTGAGGTCTTACAATAATCGGTATTGGGAGACTTTTAATTAGATTGGAGATTGCCCCACAAACCTAGCTATCGCACAGTACAAACGAGGTTTGCCGACTGGCAATAAGTTGAGGGATTCAATGACAATGACGGCGCCCCTTACTATGGAAGCCCTGATAGAGAGAGTGCACCAACACATCCGGGTAAAGGAAGATGAGGCGTGCACCAAGGCAGAGTCCAGCACAACAGCGATACCAGACAAAAAGCCTTTGGCGAGAGTTAACACGGTTGACAAGTAGGACCGGCAGCGCAAAAGTCTTTGCCCAACTAGGGGCAAAGTGGGTTGACAGGTTTGACCAACTCTTTCTAAATAAATCTTTGCCCGATTAGGGGGCAATTAAGAAGGTTGGCAGGTTTGACCAACATTTTTTTCTTCCTCAAGGAAGGTTGGCAGGTTTGACCAACACTTTTCATTCTTCAGTCGAGATAAGGATCTAGGCTCAAGAAAGTTGGCAGGTTTGACCAACACTTTTTTCCTCCTTTAGCCGAGATAAGGATCTAGGCTTAGGAGGTTTGACCAACATTTTTTTCTTCCTCAAGCCGAGATAAGGATCTAGGCTCAGGAAGGTTGGCAAGTTTGACCAACACTTTTCATTCTTCAGCCGAGATAAGGATCTAGGCTCAAGAAGGTTGGCAGGTTTGACCAACACTTTTTTCTTTCTGTAGCTGAGATAAGGATCTAGGTTCAGGAAGGTTGGTAGGTTTGACCAACTCTTTTTTCTTTCTCTAGCTGAGATAAGGATCTAGGCTCAGGAAGGTTGGTAGGTTTGACCAATAATTTTTTCATTCTTCAGTCGAGATAAGGATCACGGCTCAAGAAGGTTGGCAGGTTTGACCAACAAATTTTTTTTGAATTCTTCAGCCAAGATGCGTACCTCAGCCAAAGTAGGTTGGCGGGTTTGACCAATAATTTTTTTTACACTCTTTGACCGGGATAACAGTTACCTCGGCCAAAGCAGGTTGACAGGTTTGAGCAACAAAATTTTGAAATCTTTGGTCGGGATGATAGTTACCTCAGCCAAAGCAGGTTGGCAGGTTTGACCAACAAATTTTTGAATTCTTGGACCGAGATGGTTATCTTGGCCAAAGAAGGTTGGCAAGGTTAGTGTAAACCGAGTTAGTCTGCTTGGCAAGACAGAAAAAGAACGACTAGCCGTACGATTGCGAAATCGAAGGTTATATACATTGAAGGCAAAAATATGGGGCTATTCAAATTTTTGGGCAGTGTGAAACGGCTGGCATAGTACGATTGGGCAATCGACGCATGCCACGTGTCCTGGTAGGGACATGATGTCAGACTTATGGGACGACAGGCTGTACGACTGGCGCAATTTCAGAAAGCTGAGCAAGTTTTAGCTCAGCTGGAATCATTATTTTAGCTCGGCTGGAATCGTTTTTTCAACTCGGTTGGACTTGGATAGCTCAGCTGAAAGTTAATAATCCCAATCATGCTTTGCAGATAGAGTTAATGGGCAATTGAGAGGGTAATTTGTATAGCCAAATTGGGCCGAGCTAGGAAGCATTGTTTCTGAATATTGGGTCGCGCTGTGGGCCAAGTTACGAGCTCAGGGTAGCTCGGTGTGGGAACAATGGTTAGTAGGCCGGTCGGTGAGCTCCAGTTGCGATCAGTGAGCGGACTGAAGTGCAATGTCGGCTACATATAGGAAGCCGAACTAGAGGTAGCCCGGCTAGAAGGATTCAAAGAAATTGGAGATCGTGCAGCCTGGTCAGGGTATTTGCGCTAGGTAGCTCGGCTAGGCGTAGTGAACCGAGCAGGGTGACAACTATCTCACTTGGTTGGCAGTAAATAGGGTGTTATCAGAATATACATTATTCTTGGGAATGTAATTCCTAGGAGGACTATGCTAAGGAGAGTAGAGTCCTACAAAGATTGTGCAAACCATCTCACTTGGTTGGTAGTGAGTAGGGTGTGTGATTCCTAAGAGGACTCTTATAAGGAGAGTTAGTCCTATTAGGATTGTGCCAGGTGGAATCTATAAAAGCACATGACAGGACCTATGTACCGGTATCCCAAATCTCACTCTAGAATACACAGAGCTTTTGTGTCAATTGTCTATTTGCTGACTTAGGCATCGGAGAGGTTTCCGGCACACACCCGCTGGCTAGCTCACGTTTGTGTTTTCAGGTAGCAAAGCGATGACGTTTGGAGGAGTGCAAACTTGATCAACAGGATTACACGAGAAGATTATTTCGTGCTCGTACAATGTTCTTGTTCATCTTATTCCTTGTTGAATTGGGTTGTGTGAGCATTGTGGTTGCGTTTGAAACAGGTTGGAAGTTCATTTTTTCAAAGGAGTTATTGTTTAGATTTTGTTCAATTCGCTTAAGCGATCCTTTGGTCGCTCGAACGGTCTTTGAGAACTTCCAGTATATTTGCAGGTCTACAAATATACTGGGAGGGTGGTGTTTTTCTCTTGAGCGATGTTTCTTGCACTCGAGCGGTCTTTCTTGAGCTCGAGCAGTTAGCCTTTGTCTGCAAAACTTTTGGGAGGGTGTCATTATGCGCTCGAGCGATAACTTGGTTCACTCGAACAGTCTCACTTATTGTGTCTGGTTGCTTGAGCGGTGTTTTGGTCGTTCCAGCGATCTGCGTGTATATTAGTCTATAAAAGTCACTTTTTGAGTCATTTTCTCATCTCTCTCTCTCTCTCTAAACATTTCAAAAACCTAGATATACTTCCTTTCTCTCTCTAGAACTCATCTTCTACCCTCAAATACATATTCATCCATTGATCTCTACACCCTAGTCCCTTTGATAAAATGGTAGAGCTTACCTAGAGTTTCATTCTAATCGGAACAAAGTTGATTTTCGGCTTCGCCAAGGTTTCTTCACTCTCTCTCTTGCCTTCTAGCTTTGATGTAGGGATTTCTCTGCATTTTAGTATGGTTTTTAACTTGGTTATTTGTGTATTTAAAGAAATCTTGAAATTTGAGGATTTTGGATAAAATCTAGGGTTTGGTTTTGAAATCAAAATAGGGGGTTTTTAAATGGGTGCATGGAAAGGATTTGGGAATGTATTTATGATTGAGTTGTGAAGAAATGATGGATTTTGTTCTTTAGAATTGATTTATAAAGAAAATGAGATTTTGCCCTAAAATCTTGGATTTTTGATTTGTAAAAGGAAATGGAAATGATGTTGGGTTTTGTGAAATTGGAATGATGAGGATGATGATGGTGGAGTTGGATATGTATTGTCACTCTCATCTCGAAATTTTGGAAAGTATATCTTTAATATAAATCATATTTTGTTTAGAGATATTTGTTTTGCGCTATTGGTAGAGGATAGCTATGATTGTTGTAGAAATTATATGAGAATCAGGTGAATTAAAACTAATTTCTCATCCATTTGTATTGCGCATTGTTACATACTTAACACATTGAAAATGGTTATTGTTTTGAGAAAAATAGGTGAACACCTTGGTGAATTTTAGTAGGGGGTGTGGTTGTGGTATTATGTTGGCCTGTGTGTCCTTGGTGAAAGTTCATAAACCCACGCGGTTAGGTGTTGAGCCTTCCAATTAGTACCGGTAAAAATGGCATTGGTAGTGCTTGTATAGCCTACTAGCAGACACGTACCTAGAGATTCCCAGTATTTGTAATCACTGTCTTGTTTTTCTGTTGTTCAAGAAATGTTTTCATGAATTGGGATATAAACCTGGCATTGCATGGTTTTGGAAAGAGATATAAAATATTTTGAGACAAGCATTGCATATGCATTCACCTTATAACTTTGTTAAGATTCATACACTGTGTTAGAGTATCTCTACTGGGTTTTGGGTCACCCTATGTGGAAAAACTATTTTCAGGTGCTGATAATATGCATCTGCGAAGGCCATAGCTTGGGAGGACTTGGAGCCAATAGCTTCTTTTGTTATTTTTGTATTTATTTTTGTACAAGCCTAGGGCTTTATTGTATTGAGTTGAAACTTACTTTAATTTTAACCAAGTATCATCTTGAAAAGTTATACCCATTAGGGCATTTATATATTTGTTTAACATTTATTTCATATCATTAACTTGTGGCACATACTATAGATTCAGGGTTAGGATTTACGAATGTATAACTGCATATGTTACCTTTTGTACAATGGAATCATATAAATGGAAGAATAATATATTCAGAAGTGTATTGTTATTTAATAATTGTTATGGGATGAATTATGGTTATTATTTTGGGGCGTTACATATAGATTATAAGATTAATGATCAAAATAATCCAAGCTAGAGTACTATAAAAAATGAACAAACCATAACAATAATGTATCACTTAAATATGGCAATTTTCATATTAGTTGCAAAATTACTAATCAGGCTTGTTTTATCCAACTTGTCAATTAAATACATTTAATTTTTCTCGTTACATAGTTGACTTAATATAAGATTTATCAATTTTCAATATAAGATTTATCAATTTTATCTTTGAAACGCTTTTTTCGCAGAAGCAATTTTAAAAACAATAATCAATAGTATTCTATACATAATTCATATATTTGATAAACAATTATCTATTAGTTTTAAATAGTTCACCACATCAATTAGCTTTTTCATTTATTTTTTGGAGTCCTTTTTTTTATGAACAAGTATAATGGCAAATATTTTTGGGGGGGCCTTTTTTAAAACAATTTTCAGGGGCCCAAAGCGACCGTTTGCTTGGCTTGTCCTCAAAGTCAACTCTGATTGTAACAGTAGAACATGTTTGGGAAGTGATTAATTTAACTAAAAAATCACTAAAAAAAATTCATAAATTTAAAAGGTTTTCAACTCATACATAAAAAATCAGAAATTACAAACAAAACCTCAGGTTTGATCATTGTAGCAAAAAAATTATGAATTTTTTATTTTATCAATTCAAATCTTAAACTTTTGATTTGTTTTCATTAGTCAATAAACTCAATAAAAGAAAATATATATTTTAGAGATTTTATGTGTTAGGTTTTTGTTTTTGGCAATCCCGTTTGACAAAACTCTTTTCAGTTGTAATTATTCGTTCTTTTACTTCAGTGAGGCTATGAATTTTTAGATGCGAATCTAACCTAAATTGTGCCTATGCAGAGGAGTTTGTGATCTTAACCCTATCATGTGTTGCCACTTCACTGACTATGCCGGGGATCGAGCTGTTTGTTTGTTTGCTCGAGCGAAGGAATGTGCACTCGAGCGAATAATCTTTGGTCCCAGAAGTTTTCCCTGACTATAAAAATACTGAGAAGATGCATTTCTCGCTCGAGCGACACTTTGGTGGCTCGAACGAAGACACTTGGAAAAACACACGTTTTAGTCTCCTCGCTCAAGCGAGCATTCCTTCGCTCAAGCGACTATCGCGGCCATGTTTTCTATAAATATGTGGTTCTATCAATTTTTAGGGTTACCGCTTCCAGATCTTCTTCTTGGGTATTAGGGTTTTCATGTGGAGCTTCTTTGCTTGTTTCCTTTGATATTTGTGAGAGTTTAATCATGAATTGAGTGGATTATATCAAAATGTTTGTTTAGTTTGTTTTATTCAAAAAGAGAGAGTTGTTCTTCGGTGGATTCCGTAGAACTTGAGCTTGAAGCTTTGGTGGATTCCGAAGTAGTTCATCGTCGTTGATTCGATATCGGCGTTGTAGTTTCAACGTTGGGCAAGACAATTCCGAGGTGAAGACGGTAGTAGAAAAGGCACATTGGGGTCGGTTCAATTTGGGTGTGGATTCAACAGGTAATTAAGAGTACACTTGTGTAATTCCTTTTTTTGTCTTCTTAGTGGATTGTTTTGTGGCTTTGGCCCGTGGTTTTTTATCACAATTGTAGGCGCTCCAATTGTGGTTTTACCACGTTAAAATCATTGTGTCAATTTGTCTTAATTGTTTTATTGGAATTGTTATTTACTGGTTAAAATTGTTATAATCACAAATTAATATCTCCAGGATTTTTGATTTTTCACTATGTATACCTAAATTGAGTTTAATAACTAAAATTCTCTTTTTTCATCAGTTTTACTTAACGAAAATAGGTGAATGGTTTACATAAAAAATAAATCAAAAGATTATGATTTAAATTGGCAAAATTGAAAACACAAAGTTTATTTTATTAGAAATATTACAAACCCAAATTTAACTATCCAAAAATTAGATAGAATTAACATTTAATGATTTAGATTTATTCTATATATGAATTTCATACTACACAAATTTAATTTCAACCACACAAGCATCCTTCTGGGTAATTTCAAGTAACATAAGTTTGGGTCTTAAACTTATTATTATTTTATTACAATGTTCAAAGACTAGATTATTATTATTATTATTATTATTATTATTATTATTATTATTATTATTATTATTATTAATTTTTTTAGTTTTTTTTTTTTTTTTTTTTTTCCATTTACTATATTTTTGAAGTTTTTTTTTTTTTTTTATAAAAAAAGTCAATAATTTTTCACAAATATATTAATTTTTTTCTTCTCATATTTTAAATAAAAAATTACAAAAATCACTAAAAAACAACTTTCCGAATAGGCTGCGCATGATTTCGAAAGTGAGCCGATAGTCATCCACCTATTCTCATTTACAAGATTTTATTGATCGGTGACACCACAACAAATAATTTGTAAATAGAAAGTTAACATGTAAAATACATTTAAAATGATGTATCAATTACAATTTTTTTTTTTAACTATGGGAGTAATAATAAGTGTTTTAATTGAAGGGATACGTTAAATCATCTTAATCACCTCCATTATCATAGAAAGTAGGAAAAATTAAATAATGTTATATGTATTAATTAGTGTATTAACAGATGATGCGACATAATTTTAAAATTTTTGTGTATTTGTAATTTGTATAATGGGTGGGGTCAGTAATAATATCATAACAATAGTTGGTATATTAGTTAATATACTAATTAGTCCATTTAGCACCACCGAGAAAAATTATAAATATCTTGCTAAAGACTAAAATATCATTTTCTCAAATTCTCTCTATTTCAACATATATTTGTGGCTTCTGTCAAGTTGCCATCTTAACTTGAAGAGTGTTCGGACTTGATAGACCAATTTTGGAATCGATTCCGATGATTTGAATTGTTCATTTTTTTTTTAAAATTCGTTGAGTAGAATATTCATGCAAAAAATCAAAATGATTGGATATGAGTAGTTATATATTTGAATCATATTTGTTTTAAAAAAATAGACGACAAATATTATTTCAAGAATACCCATCTACTTTTATAATGTAAATTTCATTCAAATATATAGCTACATATGTTCGATCATTTTGATTTTTTGTATAAATATTCTACTCAACGAATATCATCGAAACAGGACCTATGGAATTTTTTTTTATTTTAATATTTTTTTTATGGGTTTGGATTCGCTCAAATTGCCATCTCAACTTGAGAGAGCATTTGGACTTGGTAGGCCCAATTTTGGACCAATTTTGGTAATCCGAACCGTTCATCTTTTAGGATTCATTGAGTAGAATATTCATGTAAAAAAACAAGATGATTGGACATTGATAGTTATATGTTTGAATCATATTTATTTTTAAAAAGTAGACGACAAATTTAATTTTAAGAATAGTTATATTTTTTATAATACAAATTTGATTAAAATATATAACTATAGATATTCGATTTTCTTGATTTTTTGAAAGAATGTTCTATTCAACGAGCTCTAAAAAGTAAACGATTTGAATAATTAAAATCGATTAAAAAATAACTCTACCAAGCTCAAACGCTCTCTCAAGTTGAAATGGCTAGCTTGAGAGAATTCAGATTTTTTTTTTTTAATCACGAAACTAAATGCATTTATTTTTAAATGAAATTTCTTGTTTTTTTTTCTCTAATTTTTAAATGCCCTTTATTTTTATAACATATATAAAAAAATTATATGCCCTTTGTTTTATTTTTTTAGATTCATTTTCTTTTATTAATTAATTCATCAAACATAAAAAAATAAAAAAATAAAAAAATAAAATTTAGTATATTTTTATATTCTTGTGTATTTATTTAATTTTTTAAATATTTTTTCATAAATATTTTATGGATTAGAAAGTAAAAAATTTAATTAAGATATTAAAAAAATTCATTAAAAATAAAAAAAATTTAAAAAGAAAAAAACTAAATTTTTAGAAAATCATTAAAAAATAATAAAATACATACACATCAGCCCATTATCTATACTCTGCGTCACACAGGAAAGAAAGGATTGGGAGAAAATTCATTAAGAGATGATTAAGCGGGACAAAAGAAAGAAAGGATTGGGAGTAAATTAGGTTCTAAAATGGGAAAGAAAGTACAATGACACGCGAAAAAGGTTGGGACCTCAAAAAAAAATTCGCACTTATTTATTTAGGGTTTTGGTTAAAGTCCCATAAGCCACTAATTAATCATCTCATCCAAGCACTCACATTCAATCTAACCTAAGGAAATCAATCTTAGCCTTTCAATTTGAAATAATCCAAAATATATACACATCAGCCCATTATATGAATAAAATGATACGTTGTAATTAGTATATTAATTAATTGTACTAACGGATAATATAGTATAATTTTAGACATTTTGAACCTTTGTAATTTATATAATGAGTGGAGTATATAATTTGGAAGTGACATTATCATAATATATATTAATAAATTAATTGATATACCAATTGGTATAAGTAGCACCACTTATTATGGCTTTGTTTGAGAAGTAGGTTGGCTTTTTGGCTTTTTTGATTATTTTAGCCTGGTGCTAAAAAGTCTGGTTTGAGAAGAACTTTTGACTTTTTTGACTTTTTTATGAGAAAAAGAATATAATGTTTATGGGTTGGATATGCTATTTTGTTTTATTGAACTAAAAACTTATTTTGTTTTTTGTAACTATTTTAACAAAAAAAAAAAAAACACAAAACCCACTCCCCAAACATAGGTTATCTATCTATATTGTTCAAAAAAACAAACAAACATAGGCTATCTATAATATGGGTTAGCACATTTCCTAACCCTTTTAGTGAAAGGGGACAAAAGAGAAAGAAAGTTGTAATGAAAATTAGGTTCTAAAATGGGAAAGAAAGTACAAGGTCACATGGGGAAGGGTCTAATCAGCCTGGAGACCTCAAAAAACAAAGCTCTCATTTTTCTTTTTTTTAGAAGATGGTTAAAAATTAAGTTTTAAATTTTTTTTTATAAAAAAGATGTAAAAAATATGAAAAATGATGTGATTTAAAATGAGTTTAAAGCTAAAAAAGGACTTTTAACCCATGTATATTTAGGATTTTGGGTTTTTCTTACGAAATTCTACTATTTTTCGGTATAAAATTAATGATGTTCTTATGCGTTAAGTGTGAATCTCACAAATTTTGGATGATAATTTCAAATAAATAAATTAAATATATCAATAATAATTAACGACTTGAGGAAGTCCATCTCTCAAATCCTAAGTAGAATCTAGACAAATTGTACATTAATTTTTCAATTCATCATAATCACTCTAGAGTAACTAGTTACACTATATTCAGATGGAGACATAATATTTTTGTCTTGGAGAGTCCATCTCTTAGCTCTTCAACTGAATCAGATCAGACCCGTGTGCACGCAAATCAAGATGATCGCAGCATTGCATTCCTTAATTGGGTTTAGGAATCTAATTTCATGGACATGGGATACTGTTGTAACTCCAAGTCACAGCATTTTATTTTGAGTTTTCGTAGAGGCCCATTCCGAGTTTTTTTTTTTGGTAATTCAAATAGTTTATATTATAGGGTTCGTTGAGCATATCTTTTATGTAAAAAAATCAAATTAATCAAACATTTGTAGGCCTATGATCGGGTCCTAATTATTTTTAAAAATTATAATAATAATGTTACCCGTTTATTTTTTAAAAAACAAATGTGCTCTTATTATAGAGATTTAGATTTTCAATCAATTTGATTTTTTATATGAATAATTTACTTAATAAATTTTATAATATGAACCGTTCAAATCATAAAATAAAAAAAATAAAAAATCGGAATGGGCATCGACCAAACTCACAGCAGCCTGTTGTGACTTGGACAACAACATCCCCTTTCCTAATTTCATTGACCTACGGTGCGTTCTCATATAAACCTCATGTATCGGGCCAAATGGCATTTTTCTCAAGAAGTTATTGGTTGATCATAGGATATTGCTACGTGGTATCCCAACAATGTTGTAATTGGTGGAAGAGGCACATGGCAGTACCCAAGAATACCAAATAATTTTTCCCATCTCTTGACACTATGGCAGCTTGAGGATTGGTACATGCAAACTGAGACAACTAAATGTGTTGAAAAATAATTGACAGAGGTCTAAACTAGAAAGATAGACAATCTCTAAAAACTTTATTATAAATAATTTAAGAACTTTATTATAAATAATATGAATTTATTATACCTCCATTCCATTAAGAAAAATTTTAATTTTTCTCGTCTCTACCATCCGTATGTATATTATTAATTGAATGAATGAAAAACATAAGCTTGTAGAAAAATAATTCTAAATAAATTAGGAAACTTAAATCAATATAAACTAGGAAACTAAAGAGAATATGAAATTAAAAATCTAAACTATTTAAAATTCTATGCAAATTTAATTCTAAAATTATAAAAAATAAAAAGGATCAATTATAAAAAAAAAATCCAAAGTTTAACCCTTGAAATAAAATAAAATTTTAATTTTTAATTTTATCAATTTAAAACTTTTGATTTATTTTTAACTTAAGTTATTTGTCTATTTTCGTTAATTAAAATTGATAAAAAAATAAATAAATTACATTTTAGTCATTGAATTGGTATTTTAGACATTTTATGTATACCTACATTGAATTTAATGACTAAAATATTGTTTTTCAATCGATTTTTACTTAATGAAAAAAGGTGAATGGTTTAAATTAAAAATAAATCAAAATATTAACGTTTAAATTGACAAAATTAAAAACTCATGATTTATTTTGGTAAAAGAAACCTCAGAGTTTATTATTATTATTATTTATAATTGTCCCAAATAAAAACATAAAAAAATATATAATTCTTTTTCTACATTAATTACTCAATAAAAAATAAAAATAATAATTAGATCAATTCAATAATCGTAACATTATAAAATGAATAATTTAAATTATCAGAACAAGACACATGATAAACACCACATGCATAAATAACAACCTCAAATTTAGATTATGGACTGGAGAATGTATAATGTATTGTAAGTTAAAAATTGATAATTCAAAAAGTATAAGTCAAAAAATACTTTCTGACATCTTTCAAATAATTAGTTATTTTTTATTTACTTAAACTATTTTTACCTAATAAATCACAATTTAAATCCCAAATCTACCGAAACCCAAAACTCAAATCCGACCATACTGAACCCCAACACAATTTTTATTTTTTTTTTGTTTGGGGAATATTACAAAAAAAAAAAAAAACTTTTGATTGAGTCCTTGTGATAAAATAATCCTAAATTAATTGTCCAATTAAAAAACTCAAATTGATATTATTTAATCTAAACTATTTGTTATTTTCATTAAAAAATGTAAAAAAAAATATGTTGTAGTCATAAATTAATAAGAAACTATATGTTAAACCCCGTATCAATATGAGT
The DNA here is from genome assembly GCF_004153795.1 of Camellia sinensis. Classification (NCBI taxonomy): domain Eukaryota; kingdom Viridiplantae; phylum Streptophyta; class Magnoliopsida; order Ericales; family Theaceae; genus Camellia; species Camellia sinensis. The sequence goes on along the minus strand of NW_021025277.1, from coordinate 2,922,101 downwards.
TTACATAATTAAAATATTTTTTTCATCAATATTTACTTTTACAAATATTGATAATATTTAAATTAAAAAAAAAAATAAAAATATGTATATAACCCAACCCCAAAACCCAACCAAACCAACCCGTCTTGGGTTTATAATATTTATTTTTGGAGGGTGGAAGAGAAAAACCCAAACCAAAACCAACCAACCCGTCTTTGGGATCTATTTGGCGGTGATCTGTTTTCTTTAATATCCAACCACTGTGATCTTGTTTTCCTACCCAACCATAGCGATTGCTTCCCCAAAGCCCTCACCCGTGGGCCATAGATTCTCGTCGCTGAGAAGCTCCGACAGCCGTAACAAGCTTCAACTTCTTTAAATCGTTTCGTCTTTAACGATTTGACTCGCAGCCCAATCTAACTCAGGATGTATTGATGCATCCTGTGTTCTTTGCACGTGTTTTTTTTTTTTTTAAAAGTTGTGGTGTTGTGTAAAAGTTTAATCTTGTTAATAAAATCAAGTCTTAATGATGTCCTTCAACTTTAAATCGTTTTCTTGATGGCATCATCATCATCGTCTCGGCGGTCGATAGATATGGGGAGAAGGAACAGAGGAGGACCGGTTATCGTGAGATGTACAGAAAATCCACAGCCTCCTATAATAATGACAAATATTCTGTTTATCCGCCGCTGAGTTTGACGATTCTTACAACAATCAAAGAATGGTACATGCTCAATCTATCTAGCAATAATAAATAATGAGAAAGAGAGAAAGGAGATGAGCGGAAAAAGATTTGTTCAAAACTTTCCGACTCCTGAACTGCGAGCAGCTCGTCTTGCTGTCAATCACGATGAGCGGCATAGAAGGAGAAAATCCGCGACTCTACCCTCTCCATCGCTCCAGTTGGAGAATGGTAAAGCCGACCGTGATATGGTACCTGCTCAGCCATGGTAGGGTCTAGAATATATAGGTTTTGGCGGGGAGTCACACTGATGAAGACGGTCGTGGCTTTCACAACTTCGCCTTGTAATTTATTTTGATATTAATCATCCAGAGAAGGTTGGAAGAAAGGTCCTCGCACTATCTGTGGCCGAGAAGATGCCTGCTGTGGTGGTGGTTGATGGAAATTTTTGTCTTCCGGTGGCAACGAAAGTAAATTCCCGGTCTTTGTTGCGAATTTTTAAACGCCAATTTAGAAGAAGAAGAAGAAGAAGACGGAGGAAGGAGGAGGCCAGAAAAAGAAAAGGGAAGCGTAAGTGAGTCTTTGAAACATGATGCTCCATCTTCTCTTGGCTATAATATTATTTGCGACAGCTGCTCCTGATGGAAAGATTTTGGTTGGCGCCAGAGCATCGAGTTCTCTCTTTTTATGTTTGATGTTGCAAACCAATATGGGAAAAAATAGCTCTTGATGTCCACTTTATGAATTCTATAAGCAAGCCGATTGTTCGTGGGCACTCAAATTTACTGGATTGAGATATGATTTTCCACAACTTCATATTTTGTGATTTTGTAACATGGAAACAAGTTATCGGTGCCCATTGCAGATTTCAAGATTGCCAATATTAAGTGAAACTCTGACCTATCCCATGCAATGAACATGAACCCTAACACATCTTGCTGATGATGTGTTTTGCATTGTGTGGCTCGACAATGAGAGTCTTCTCTTCATTGCACTGTAGTTCGAATTCTACAACAATCGGTGTTCTGTCTTGTGCTGCCATTCTTATGGGTTCCATCAACCTACTTCCTTCCTAGATTGCCTGCCTATGGATCTCCCCCTATTGTAAGCGCGCATCTTGATTCCTGTTTTGTTGTTTATTTGTTGTTTAGTTTGATATCTAATCCCAAATAATACCGCTAGTAATATCTGAATTTTCCAATTACGTAATGAACTCTTGTCCCCCTTCTAGGAATAATTTTTCTTATTACTTTTTTGATCTACAAATATGTTTTGAAGATTAATGAGTAGATAGCAAGTTTTCCTTGTCTGGGCCTAGAAATTGTGATGATTTTAAATTAAGATAGTAGTTTTAATTTGTTCATCCTATACAGAAATGTTTTTGTTATGCTAGTTTGTCATATAAATTGGACTCATTAACTAATTTAGATGTCTCGGTGTTTACATATTTTAATTTGTTATATTTCAAATTTTAATTTTTTAATCTATGCATGATGAGTCCATTTTGGGCATTGGAAATTTAGCTACTTTGTTATATATGTTTTCTTTTTATTGATTGCATCATTCTCTTTGTGGCTCTACTCACTGTCCCTCTTTTTTTTTTTTTTTTTTTCTTCTATTTTTTTTTCCTCATTTTTGGCGCAGAGGTTGACTGGCTATTTTTGATTGCAATGAGGAATTTTATGTAGAGGGAGCCACACATGCACCATGCATGTTTTTTGGTGAAATGTTTGTGCACTGGTAATCAAGAAATGTCCTTTTATCTTGACAAGTTTACGAATGATTTTTTTTTTTTTTTCCTTCCTTTTATCACATGGTGCAGTTCTTCCCAATTCCTAAGAAAAAACAATGTATTGGCTGTATGGTTAGTTATTGACTTGCTGTTTCCTTGTTAAGTTTGATTATTATAGTTGGCTTGTGGATCGGTAGCTATTTCATTTGGTTTATTCATAGCTATTTTCTACATGCAGTGAGTCAGGTATAGAATTGTAATATATGCTCTGTTTGGCTGTTTTTTTTTTTCTTGTTTTTGGAGCTTGCTCTTTTTAATTGGTTTAGTATGCCTTGTATTTCTACAGTTAATTGGCTATTTTCTTTATGCTTTTTAAGTACTTCTTTTTCTTTTTTTTCCCCCAACTATTTTTAATGTTATTGGGGAAATTGATTGATAATTGAGTATCTAAAAATTAGTACAAACTCAGATAATCATACTAATTGAATTTTTGGCCAACTTCTGATTTTTGTGAGCAACCATAAAATTAAATTGAAAGATGAGAGAATGTAACAAACACTACTAGAAGAAGGCTTCAGCAAATTGACTTGCAAGTGTTTTGAAACCAAAAAAGTCTGAAGGACAATATTTTCAAGGATTTGGTGAAGTCTTCTCCACAGGAAGTGGTATTAAAGTTGTATTCAAGGAGGACACCTTTTACAGATGGACCCACTGCTTTCATACCTGGCGAATGCTTAAAGGATGAGATCTTAGAATGAGAATTTTGTAGTGGCATAGAGCTATTTGGAAGGTAATTCCTTTATCAATTTTATGGTCAATTGGGTTTGCTAGAAATCAATAAGTTTTTGAAAGAATTCAACCCAGTTGGGATTCCATTACTGAAGCGATTAAGCTGAGAGTAGCATGTTAATCCAAGGCCAGTAATATTTTCAAGGATTATATGGTGAATGGCTTTGTACTCAATTTTCAGCAAATCAGATTGAGGTGGTAAAGGTTCATGCATGCTCTATTTTTGCAAATAGACGGTTGGCTTTGTGAGCGTTTTTTCGATTTTTTTTGCTATGGGTTGTAAATTCTTGTTAGGAGTAGTAACAATACGGGTTGATCAACTTCTGTTCATGTTTCGAGGGTTGCCTTCAGTTTTTGGTGGTTGAGCAAATCAGAATGGGTGGGTGGTGGGTGGCAGCTTCCTCCTTTGCATTGATGACTTCTTTTACTTGGTTGGTTGTTGTTGGCCTTGTTGAGTTTTGTTGGCTAGATTGTTTAGACTTATTTAGATGGTGTTTGTTTTTCTGGTTTATTTTGTTTGGTGGTCGTTGGTCGTTGGTCGGTGCCTTGCTAACCTTCTTGGGATTTTTTTATTTTTATGTCTGGATGTGCCCATGATTTGCCAGCTTTGTATATGACAACTTAGTTGGGATATTAGTCGGCAATGAAGCATTTTGTCACCTTGACTTATTGATCTAAACGTATTTATTTCCATTTCATCAATAAATTTTCGCCTTTAGCTAATTAAAAAAAAAAAAATCATTTCGTTTCCATCATTGTCATCTTATACCGGTCAAGAAGCAAATGACATTATTACCAAAAACTACTAATCATGAAGATTACAATTCATGACAATCCTTGGCTGACGCAACAATTTAAACAATTTAATTTAGTAGGGTTAAAACTATTTAAAGGCATTAAAATGATGAGCTTGTAGCTAACTATCAGATTAAATGACTTGTTTAATCAAGGATTAAAAATGACTATATGTCAATAGTAATGTGGACTCTTTTGCTAGATTATACATCTCATATTTTTAAAAGAATCACGTCAGTATGTATTTTATTAATTATATATAAAGTTCTACACAAATTCAAATTTAATTTAAATTATATTAACTTTATCTATTTTATATGTGTAACGTCTTCAGAAAAATGTCCTCTTGAATCATGCTTACTTGGGTTTAACTCGATATAGATGTATAGAAAAGAGTAACAAATTCATAATAATTAAACAAACTTCAAGACTATCTCTTTCCCATTGAACTATTCCAGTGATTATCATTGTATGTTTGCATCCATTGATAAAATAAAATATTTCAAGAGACAAGAATTGATACAAAAGAAAAGAGCCAAAAAGGCAAACATCTTCTTAAAATCGAAAATTTGTTCCATGCATGATTTCTATTTCCAAGTTTCATCAAAAGTGGAGTGGTAAATATGCTATGACGACCCAAGCAAGAGCCACAAACCTTACATACATATACAGATTAATATACAGAAAATAGTCCCATATTTGTCGGCTCTAAAAATGGTGGAGCGATGGACAACCAAAACCTTCCCTTTTCACATTTGCTGACTCCAAAAACGATAGGCTCATAGACACCCATAAACCTTTTCCACATTCGTCCAGCGATATACACAAGACAAGGCAATTAGGCACCTTCACTCCCCATGCGGGTACCAAAATACATTACACGACTCAAACCAAAGCCCGACTCACTACTCGGACTCATACACTATTTACCCCATTCCAACATCTTCCATACATCAATGTTTTATGAGTTACAAAATATAATTATAAAGGTATATGATGCATGAATTTCCAAATCTCAATTTCCCTATGGTAATTTCAATTCACAACAATCCAATAATTTACATATCAACAATGAATAGATTCTCCGATTCACAACCATCACCATTTCAAGGTTTTGTGTTGAAAAGTTTCAAAATCTCATATTACAACATCAAAGTTAAGTCAATACACCAAATTTCAAGTTTTAGAGACTAACTGAGCAAAACCCCTTTTTATTGAACAAATTCAAAAATTAGGGTTTTGGAAAAATTAAGGGTTTTTCCTCTTTCATGGGTTAAAGGCCAATTCTTATCATCAACAACAATAATTATCCATAATGTACCTAAACTCTTCCATAATCATGAGGCATGGCCATCTTTTCATCAATCCCATTTACTAACACAACACATTATATATATATATATATATATTTAATGAAAATACTACATGTGTCTCAAATCAAAGATATAATAAGTTAAAAGTATCTCTACCTCAAGAATGAAGACAAAAAGTAAAAACCCAACTCCAACTTTGATGAAATAGCAAAACGATCAATAGAACTCTTGATCCGAGCTTTCCTTTCAACCTCCTTGAAGGATCTAGGGTGGATTTAAGGTAAAAACTAGAGAAATCAAGTGTTTTAGGGCTAGGGTTTTGAAAATGGGTGAGAGAGAAAAAGAGAGAAAAGAGGGTGGAAAAATTAAAAGAGAAATGGATTTGATCAACTTTTAAGTGAGCTGTCCCGAACATACCGCTTGAGCGAACTTTTCACTGCTCGCGTGGTAAACGCAAGGTTCTAGAAGTTTTGCAAAGTTATAGTGAAAATACTGGGAGCCTAATTTCTACGTTCTAGCTACCACTTCATCACTCGAACGGTCTCCTTTGCAAACTGGCAAATTACTGAGAGCTATGCATCTACACTCGAGCGACCTAATGACCGCTCGAGCGCTCTGCCAGAACGAACTATTACAATATGGACTCTATTTGACAAATATTTCTTTTCCATATATTTTCCATCGTAAATTAAGATAATCTACAAACCTTATCAGGGCTTACTTTTTTTTTAAGAGAGCCACGTCAGTATGTATTTTGTTAATTTTATGTAGAGTTCTACACAAATCCAAACCTAATTTAACTATTTTATATGGACTCTATTTGAAAAATATTTCTTTTCTATATATTTTTCATGATAAATTGAGATAATCCACAACCCAATACCAATTTTGCGTCACATTTTTCTTCTTAATTCTTTTAGGGTATAACGATTTTTTTTAATGCTAAATTGTTTTTTATTCTATTATATATATATATATTTATTTATTTATTTTCTCGTACATTATTATATACCCCAATACCAATTATATATTATGGATTTGTCGTTTAAATTTTATGGTGATTCTATATATGAAATTATACTTTATTTCTTACATCATATATATATATAATTAAAAGTAATGTTTTTCTTATGCTAAGGTAGCACATTATAAGGGCTTACTTTTTTCTAATAAAGCCGCGTCAGTATGTATTTTCTTAATTACATATAAACTTCTACACAAACCAAAACCTAATTTAAATTATACTAAAGTTACCTATTTTATATAGACTCTATTTGAAAAATATATTTTTTCCATATATACTCTCGAGGAACCTCTAAAGTTTAGATTTACTGCTTGAATTACTTTTTGGTGAATGTTCGTGCACTGGTAATCAAGAAATGTCAAGGAGGAATTTTATGTAGAGGGAGCCACACATACACCATGCATGTTTTTGGTGAATGTTCGTGCACTGGTAATCAAGAAATGTCTTTTTATCTTGAAGAAGTTTATGAATGATTTTTTTTTTCTTCCCCTTTTTCACCTGATGCAAGTTCTTCCCAATTCCTAAGAAAAAACAATGTATGGCTGTATGGTTAGTTATTGTCTTGATGTTTCCTTGTTCAGTTAGATTATTATAGTTGGCTTGTGGATCGGTAGCTATTTCATTTGGTTTATTCATAGCTATTTTCTACATGCAGTGAGTCTGGTATAGAATTGTAATATATGCTCTGTTTGGCTGTTTTTTTTTCTTGTTTTTTGGAGCTTGCTCTTTTTAATTGTTTTAGTATGCCTTGCATTTCTACAGTTAATTGGCTATTTTATTTATGCTCTTTAAGTAGTTCTTCTTTTTTCTTTTTTCTTTTTCCCTAGCAATTTTTAATGTTCTTGGGAAAATTGATTGATAATTGAGTATTCAAAAATTAGTACAAACTCCGATAATCATACTAATTGAATTTTTGGCCAACTTTTGATTTCTGTGAGCAACCAAAAAATCAAATTGGAAGATGAGAGAATGTAACAAACACTACTAGAAGAAGGCTTCAGCAAATTGACTTGCAAGTGTTTTGAAATCAAAAAAGTCTGAAGGACAATATTTTCAAGGAGTTGGTGAAGTCTTCTCCATAGGAAGGAGTATTAAAGTTGTATTTAAGGACACCTTTTACAGATGGACCCACTGCTTCCATACCTGGCGAATGCTTAAAGGATGAGATCTTAGAATGAGAATTTTGTAGTGGCGTAGAGCTGTTTGGAAGGTTTTTAGCAATTTTATGGTCAATTGGGTTTGCTAGAAATCAATTAGTTTTTGAAAGAATTCAACCCAGATAGGATTCCATTACTGAAGCGATTAAGTTGAGAGCAGCATGTTAATCCAAGGCCAATAATATTTTCAAGGATTATACGTTGAACGACTTTGCACTCAATTTTTAGGAAATCAGATTGAGCAAATAGAGGTTCATGCATGCTTTGTTTTTGCAAATAGACGATTGGTTTTGTGAGCGTTTTTCCTATTTTTTCGCTATGGGTTGTAAATTATTGTTAGGAGTAGTAACAATATGGGTTGATCAAGGTCTGTTTATGTTTCGAGGGGTGTCTTCAGTTTTTGGTGGTTGAGCAAATCGGATTGGGTGGGTGGCAGCTTCCTGCTTTGGATTGATGACTTCTTTTACTTGGTAGGTTGTTGTTGGCCTTGTTGAGTTTTGTTGGCTGGATTGTTTAGACTTAATTTAGATGGTGTTTGTTTTGGTTTATTTTGTTTGGTGGTCTTTGGTTGGTGCCTTGCTAATCTTCTTGGGATTTTTTTATTTTTATGTCTGGATGTGCACATGATTTGCTAGCTTTGTATATGACAAATTAGTTGGGATATTAGTCGTCAATGAAGCATTTTGTCACCTTGACTTATTGATGTAAAAGTGTTTATTTCCTTTTCATTAATAAATTTTCTCCTTTCGCTAAGTTAAAAAAACTTCATTTCGTTTCCATCATTGCCATCTTATACGGGTCATGAAGTAAATGACATTATTACCAAAAACTACTAATCATAAATGCCATGTTTGATTCACAAGACTGATAGTGAATGTATTAATAATCTCATTAAATTAATGTGGTATTCACTATCCAATTGGATTAGTAGGATAAATTATCCCCTTGTCCATTGTTTGTTGCATTTGATAAGAAAACATATGAAGGTAAAAGAGTCTTTTAATTTTATTTCTCAACTCAGGATATATAATCACACCCGTACCTCATTACTAATAATCTTACAAATTTGTTAGATTAATTACCCTGAGGCTTAACATATAAACACCAAAGGAGAGCATTCGTGCTACCATCCAAAATTCTTTTCCCAAGCAAATCATTGAGGTGGCGCACCAACATTTTTTCCTGAAAAGTGGTTAGTTTGGGGGTGAGATAATGCCCAATAGGAATACATTTAACAAGTTATATAATTAATCAAAATACATATGATCATGTTGTGCACTTATTGGAATATAGTCCATGTTTTCTCCTTTTAAAATCGAAAATTTGTTCCATGCATGATTTCTATTTCCAAGTTTCATCAACAAAAGTGGGGTGGTAAATACGCTATGAGGTCCCAAGCAAGACCTGCAAACCTTACATACATATGCAGATTAATATACATAAAATAGTCCCAAATTTTCCGGCTCTAAAAATGGTGGGTCGATGGGCACCCAAAACCTTTCCTTTCCACATTTGCCAACTCCATAAACGGTAGGCTTGTGGACACCAAAAACCACGTTTTTTCACATTTGCCGACTCAAAAAGCAGCAGGCTCATGGACACCTAAAAACCTTTCCCACATTCGTCCAGCGATATTGTAGACACCCCATTTTTGACCGCCCTTGAGACTTGGGCACCGCACTTTGAACACTCAATGATAAAAAGTTACGTCGTACAATTGTTCAAATTCTTCAGCAAAAAACTTCGGTTTTGAGCTTCAAAACCAAACCTTACACACCATTTTGACCAAAACTATTTTAGACCTTAAAACCTTCTTTTCAAAATATTTTTTCCAATGCTTCTACGATGTTCCAAGGCTCGCATTTCGTTTAAAATATTGCACTTTTCGGTAAACCGAGTAAGGACAAAGTGGAAATAAATAGAAGGGAGGTGAACTTTTTGGAAAATATTTAAAAACATCTTATTTATAGGTTTGGAATTGAAGGAAATAGGAGGGGGTGTAAGAAAACTAGTTGGGGAAAAGGTTGAGCATCAAACCATTAAGAAATAAATGAGCAGCCTTCACTAAATTAGGTATATCTATTTGTACAGTTAGAATTTAGATGTGAGGCCACTACCATTGGAAAGTGGACTTCCGGGACTTTAATTTGGACTCAAGAATCACATGAAACCGAGTCCAGATGAAAGAGATATACCCGTTTGAAGTCGAAATTGAGAGCAATTTTTTTCGGACTGGCCGACCACTTTATGTGGCCAACCGTACAAGTCATTGGCCGGCCGGCCAAGTGTCCTGGCAAGCAAATATTTATAGCTAGTTGCCCCCCCCCATGTGCATGCCTTGTACCAGTTGTCTCTATATAGATATTTCCGATAAGAGAAACTATTTTTCTATAAATACAAGTCCACCCCTCTTGATTTTAGGTTTGAAAATTTTGCTAAGAGTACAAAGCTTGCCAAACACTCTCCCTCTCTATCTTGCAATATACATACACTATACATGCACTACCTAAACCAAAAATTTGAGCCTCTTTGCTGAGATTCTTGAGCTTAAATCTCAGCCCTTGAGAGTGAATATCTTGTGGTTTGTGAACAAAAGAGTAACTCCTCTTAAGAGGTATAACTTTGGTCATTTTGTATAATTGTATAATACAAAATGACCAAAGTGTCCCTAAAAAAAAATAAAAAATAAAAGGATGTAGTCGCTGTGGCAGTTAGGACAGTGCCACTATTCAGTTTGTTTCTATGAAATGAAAAAAAGTACATGCTAGGTTTAAAAAAAAGTACAGATTGGTCTGAGGCTGATGTGTAACCCAAGGGTAAAATAGTATTTTTATCCGTTATTTGCGTCCAGCTGGACAGCCTCACTATGGCCTCAGCTACAGTAAGGCTATTTTGCTTTTTTTTGACAAACGGGCTAAAATAGCATATTCCACGGCTTCCCAAAAACCGCCAAATCAGATCCCAAAGACGGGTTTGGGTTTGGGTTTCTTCCCCCCCCCCACCCCACCAAAAACAAAAAGTCAAAATAACAAAATCAATCTTGAATCTTTAATTTTGTCAACTTAAATTATAATATTTTGATTTTTTTTCTTAATTTAAAATATTCATCTATTTGTAATAAGTAAAATTGATGAAAAAAAATATTTTTATTATTAAACTCAATATAGATATTTATAAAATGTCTAACATATATTTTTTTATTAAATTTAACGACTACAACATATATATTTTTTTCAATTTTATTTAATGAAAATAAACAAATAGTTTAGATTAAAAATAAATCAAAAATTTAGAGTTTAAATTGACAAAATTAAAATTTTAGGATTTATTTTATTACAAGACTCAAATCCAAAAGTTTTCATTTTTGTAATATTCCCAAAAAAAAAAAAAAATTTGGGTTGGGGTTCAGTATGGGTGGACTTGAGTTTTGGGTTTCGGTAGATTTGGGATTTAAATTGTAATTTATTAGGTAAAAATAGTTTAAATAAATAAAAAATAACTAATTATTTGAAAGATGTCAGAAAGTATTTTTTGACTTATACTTTTTGAATTATCAATTTTTAACTTACAATACATTATACATTCTTCAATCCATAATCTAAATTTGAGGTTGTTATTTATACATGTCGTGTTTATCATGTGTCCAGTTCTGATAATTTAAATTAACGTTAATGGTTAAAAGTTAATTTTTTGAAAATGGTTAAAAGTTAATTTTTTGATTTTTTTTTTAAAATAACATATAAAAAATATGAGAGATGATGTGATCTAAAATGAGTTAAAAGATAAAAAAAAAACTTTTAACCCAGGTAGATTTAGGGTTTTGGGTTTTTCTCCCAAAATTCTACTATTTTCCGGTATAAAATTAATGATAATGCTTGGTTATCATTTTTCAAAAAAACTTTTCAGAAAATTCTGCTTTCTTATTTTCCGTATTTTTTTGTTTTTACTAAATTTTTTTAATATTTTGAGCAATTTTTTTAATTTTTAGACATACCTAACATAAATATGCCTAAAAAGTAAAAAAAAAATGAAAAAACCTTTTAAAAATTCACTAAATACCAAAAATACAAAAAAAATACGAGAATTCAGTACATTTTTTGTATTTTTAATTTATAAAAATATTTTTTCACAAATTTTTTACTTTTTAGATACATCTAAGTAAGGTACATCTAAAAAAGTAAAAAAAATGTTTAAAATTTTAAAAATATTCACTAAAAACAAAAAAAATACGAAAACCAAAAACTCAATTTTTAAAAAACTTAATTCAAAAAACTCAAACCAAACACACATGATTAATATTTTGGTGCGTGAAGTGTCAGAATCTCATAAATTTTGCACGGTAGTTTCAAATAAATAAATTAAATATATCAATAATTATTACTGATTTCAGGAAGTCCATCTCTCAAATCCTAAGTTGAATTGAATACTTGTGCACAAAGGAAGACAAATTGTACATTAATTTTTCAATTCATCATAATCACTCTAGATTAACTAGTTACACTACATTCACGTTGAGATATTATATTTTTGTCTTAGAGAATCCATCTCTTAGCTCTCCAACTGAATCAGACCTATGTGCACGCCAATCAAGGTGATTGCAGCATTGCATTCCTTAATTGGGTTTAGGAATCTAATTTCATAGACATGGGATACTGTTGTGACTCCAAGCCCACAACATCCTGTTCTGAGTTTTCGTAGAGGCTAGTCTTGAATTTATTTATTTTTGATAATTCAAATAATTCATATTGTAAGGCTCGTCAAAAATATCATTTATGTAAAAATTCAAATTAATCAAATATCCATAGGTCATGATTGGGTCCTAATTGTTTTTAAAAAATTATAAAAATAATATTACCCGTTTATTTTTTAATCAATTTGATTTTTTATATGAATTATTTACTTAACAAATTTTATAATATAAACCATTTAGATCATAAAAAAAAAAGATTCAGAATGGACATCCTCCAAACTCATAGCAGGCTGTTGTGACTTGGACAACAACATCCCCATTTCTTAATTTCATTGACATACGATGCGTTCTCATATAAACCTCGTGTATTGGGCCAGATGGTATGTTTCTCAAGAAGTTATTAGTTGATCTTAGGACAGCAATGTGATTGGTGGAAGAGGCACGTGGCAGTATCTAAGAGTATCAAATAATTTTTCCTTTCTCTCGACACTATGTCAGCTCGAGGACTAGTACACGCAAATTGAGACAACTAAACTGAGACAACACAAATTGAGACAACGTGGCAGTACCTAAGACTTCGTTTGGCATATACTTTTTGAGCTAAAATAGTCACAAAAAAATAAAATAGACTAAAAAACTAATAAGACAAAACATCACATCTAAACCATAATCATTTTTGTTTTGCACAAAAGTCAAAAAATTCAAAAAGTCTATCCCAAACAAAGTTTTTTAAGCATAGGTTAAAATAGCTAAAAAGTTAAAAAGTCAACCCACATCCCAAACGAAGGCTAAATGTGTTGAAAAATAATTGGAAACTTAAATTATACAAATTAGGAAACTAAAGAGAAATTAAGAAACTTAAATCAATACAAATTAGGAAACAAAAGAGAATATGAAATTAAAAATCTAAACTATTTAAAATTCTATGCAAATTTAATTCTAAAATTATAAAAAACAAAATCCAAAGTTTAACTCTTATAATAAAATAAATTTTTAATTTTTAATTTTATCAATTTAAATCCTAAACTTTTAATTTATTTTCAACTTAAATTATTTTTCTATTTTTGTTAAGTAAAATTGATAAAAAAAAAAAAAATTACATTTTAGTCATTGAGTTAATATTTTAGACATTTTATGTATACCTACATTGAATTTAATGACTAATATTATTTTTCAATTGGTTTTTACTTAATGAAAAAAGGTGAATGGTTTAAATTAAAAATGAATCAAAATATTAGCATTTAAATTGACAAAATTAGAAATTCATGATTTATTTTATTAAAAGACTCAAAGCTTGGAGTTTTTTTTTTTTAGTTTTTTTTATTTATAATTGTCCCCAACAAAAACATAAAAAAAATATATATATAATTCTTGTTCTACATTAATTACTCAATAAAAAATAAAAATAATAATTAAGTCAATTCAATAATTATAGCATTATAAAATGAACAATTTAAATTTCTTTTAGCCTTAATTCTCCTCTGCGTTAATGATGTCTTCAACTTTAATTCGTTTCTTAGATGGCATCATCATCATCGTCTCGGCGGTCGATAGATATGGGGAGAAGGAACAGAGAAGGACCGGTTATCGTGAGATGTACAGAAAATCCACAGCCTCCTATATATGACAAATATTTCCGTTTATCCGCCGCTGAGTTTGACGATTCTTACAACATCAAAGAATGGTACATGCTCAATCTATCTAGCAATAATAATAATAATAAAGATTTGTTCAAAACTTTCCGACTCCTGAACTTCGAGCAGCTCGTCTTGCTGTCAATCACGATGAGCGTCATAGAGGAGAAAATCCAGCGACTCTACCTCTCATCGCTCAGTTGTAGAATGGTAAAGCCGACCGTGAATATGGTACCTGCTCAGCCATGGTAGGGTCTAGAATATATAGGCTCGCGGGGAGTTGCTCTGATGAAGACGGTCGTGGCTTTCACAAGTCTCGCCTTGTAATTTATTTTGATATTAATCATCCAGAGAAGGGTTGGAAGAAAGGTCCTCGCACTATCTGTGGCCGAGAAGTTGCTGCTGTGGTGGTGGTTGATGGGAAATTTTTTGTCTTCGGTGGCAACGAAAGGAACATTCCCGGTCTTTGTTGCGAATTTTTAAACACCAATTTAGAAGAAGAAGAAGAAGAAGAAGAAGAAGGAGGAGGAGGAGGAGGAGGAGGCAACAGAAAAAGAAAAGGGAAGCGTAAGTGGAGTCCTTTGAAACATGATGCTCCATCTTCTCTTGGCTATAATAATTTATTTGCGACAGCTGCTCCTGATGGAAAGATTTTGGTTGGCGCCAGAGCATCGAGTGTTCTTTTTATGTTTGATGTTGCAAACCAATATTTGGAAAAAATAGCTCTTGATGTCCACTTTATGAATTCTATAAGCAAGCCGATTGTTGTGGGCACTCAAATTTACTGGATTGAATATGATTTTCCACAACTTCATATTTGTGATTTTGTACATGGAAACAAGTTATCGGTGCCCATTGCAGATTTCAAGATTTGCCAATATCTAAGTGAAGCTTCTGACTATACCCATGCAATGAACATGACCCTAACACATATTGCTGATGATGTGTTTTGCATTGTGTGGCTCAACAATGAGAGTCTTCTTCTTCATTGCACTGTAGTTCGAATTTCTACAACAATCGGTGTATCTGTCTTGTGCTGCCATTCTTATGGGTTCCATCAACTTACTTCCTTCCTAGATTGCCTGCCTATGGATCTCCCCCTATTGTAAGCGCGCATCTTGATTCCTGTTTTGTTTGTTTATTTGTTGTTTAGTTTGATATCTAATCCCAAATAATACCGCTAGTAATATCTGAATTTTCAATTATGTAATTGAACTCTTGTCCCCCTTCTAGGGAATCATTTTTCTTATTACTTTTTTGATCTAAAATATGTTTTGAAGATTAATGAGTAGTGTAGGAGCAAGAAATAATCTTCTCGTATAATCCTGTTGATCAAGTCCGCGCTCCTCCAAACGTCGTCGCTTTACTCCCTGAAAATACAAACGTGAGCTAGCCGGCGGGTGTGTGCCGGATGCCTCTCCGATGCCTAAGTCAGCAAAATAGACAAATAGACAAAAGCTCTGTGTATTCGAGAATCAAAGTTGTGTTACCTCTCCATAGGTGATGTTGTGAGCTTTTATAGGTTCCGCGTGGCACAATCCAAGTAGGACTCTTACTCCTTCATGTAGAGTCCTCCTAGTAATCAAATTCCTGAAAGATAATGCTCATCCTTCAACACCCCCTTCACTGCTTAAACCAAGTGAGATGGTTTTACCACGGTTGGATGTCAATACGACCGAGATAACATGGCCATGCTAAAGCCGCAGACTAAACCGAGCTCCCACTAGCTCGGTTCTTCCTTTCACTGCGTGTACCTTGGTTTGACATATTCCAACTGTGTTGTCTGAGACTGCACTAATCACATCGAGCTTGGACCAAGCTATCCAATAGCAAGGTTCTGAGGAAAGCTCAACATACTTTGGCTCAATATGGTATGACCGAGCTAACTGTTACCGTTCTGAGTGTGGTGATCGAGCTAACTGCAGAGCTTTCTTGGACCGGGCTAACTTCTAGGCCCTTTTCCTCAACCCTTTTTACTGTGGTCCACAGAATGGCCCATTACCCAGCTCGGCCCAATTTACATATAAATTACCCTCTCAATTGTCCCTTAATTCCATCTGCGCAGCATGATAGGGATTACCTGTTACCGGCCGAGCTAAAAAAAGCTTTAGCCTTCCAACCGGGCTAAATTCATATCGTGTTATCAATCTGTCTAGTCAAAACGTCTCCTCAGTCTCTAACTGAATCGATTTCTATTCCAAGGACACGTGGCAGACTCTGATTAGCCAAATGCAGCCGTCACGCCATCTTCGTACTCCACGTTTTTTGAACAGTCCCGCCTTTTTGTCGTTCCCTCTACACAAAACAAAACCTTCGTTTTGAATCTATCACTTCACTATTCATCATTTTCTCTCTCTTCGAACTTGTTTGAATCTTCATTTCTCCAAAATATTGTGCCTAAAAAAACTCGTGTTTTTGCTGAGATTGCTTCCATCCTCAATCCCTTCACCTCGGACTGGTATGTAACTCAAATCTGTTTTCTTTCTGTTGATTTCATTCTCTTTTATCTAGCATGCTTAGTTGTATGTTTTTTCAAAACATATGCCATGTTTGCTTTCGTGTTATTGTGAAAAACCATGTAACATAACCACTATCTATATGAATAACCTGGGAAATGGTAGTTTTGATCCAAAATCACACTCCAACCGAACTAGGATACTGTTTGTATTAGGTACGAGCCTAGCCATAACCAACAACCGCACTAAAACTTATGCCATACTTGTGGTTTCCATAAGTTAGGGACCTTTCGTTTCTTTTAACCGAGCTATCGCACCGTACTAGGTTTGCGCAATACCACGCTAGAAAGCCTCAACCACCGACCGAGCTAAATCTTGGGGCTAAACCAGCTCCCTTAGTTCAAACCGAACTAAGAATGCTGCCCCAATGGCTCAACCGAGCTAAAGCCCCTTGCTTAAACCGAGCTAAGACTAAATAGCATCCCATGTAACCGAGCTAGGACTTCATTTATCTTGCCTACATTTCTTGTAGCACGGTCCCACGATCTGTGCTTAACACCTTTATTTTTTACTTTGCAGACTCTGACTAGGTAGCCCAGGCACTCCTTTAAACGTTCGATCGAGATATCCAACATCTTCTTAGCACCGAGCTACCACTTAGGCTAATTTATACATAATTTAAACACATGGGAAAGTATAGGTTTTTAGTAAACTCACCAGGTGCTATGGCCGAGTTCCGAAGGGACTACCATATCCCTAATGATGTCCACCTCACCCTAGCCGAACTAGATGTCACACCTTGGGGAAACCCTGGTTTTGTTCCCTTTACCCTTCTTTCCATTGTAGAAACCGGACTAAGATTCCCTGTACAGCCTCTTCTCTGTGAATTTCTTAGGCAAACCAACCTCTGCCCTACCCAGCTTTCCACAAATTCATACCGTATAATAAATGGTATTGCCGAGCTAAACCACTGGGCTGGCCTTAATCTCAGTTTAGCCGAGCTTTTCCACCAATATTCCATAGGTTCAAATGAAGATGGTTGGGTTTATTATTTAAGAATAAGGCGCCGGCGTGAAAAGATAATAAAGAATACCCCAGATAAGGACGTAAACGATGATGACTTCTTGTGGGTTTCTGGGAATTTCGAAGACCAACAAGCCCAGATCCCGGGTGACCGAATAAACTAGAATAAAGGAGTCGCCGGTATAATTACCTCAGCTTGGTTTTCTGTTCTTTTACCTCGGTTTTCTTATGTTGAACCGCACTGACTATTGTCTTCTTTTCTTCATGCAGATTTGAACTTTCTCAAGTCCCAGTACAACTACCCCAACTTAAACACACTTCGCGCCACACTACGATATCCTAATAGAAGTTGGGCCGAGCTACTGAATTTTGAACCGACGTACAGATACAGTAGTAGGCGAAAGACCAGGGTGACTGACTTTTTGTTGGAAGCCTCTCCTAAACCGGACCCAACCTTGCCTCAAATCAACCTGATCCGACTAACTGCTGAATAAGAAATGGCCAAGAAAAGAGCCGTAAGAGCCCTTCTGATCGAAACAAACCAGCCCGAGGTACCACTATCCACCCAAACACAAGAGGTCGTGGTAGCCCTGCCAACCCATCAGCCTTCAACATCTCGGGCAAGTAAGCGTGCTCGGACTTCTCCACCTGAGCCACGCCTTGTCGATGAGGACGAAACTATGCTTTCTCTAATCGCAGTACCAAGCCCGCAACCTGAGAGCTCGGACCGAGCTAACTCTTCTGATTGGGCACCGAGATTATCATACTAGAACCGAGCTATCCGAGACACAGATTCAATGGTGGCAGACAAAGATCACATGCTGGCCTTCAATTTGGCTAAGAACATGTGTCTGCCCCCTGATATGGATCATCATGCCCACCTTACCGAGCTAAAAGCTATCCGTTCGGCCACCAAATCAATGGTGCTAGTGAGTATTCTTTCCTTTATCTTCCTATTTTGTGCAACTGTTAGCTCAGTTCTTACTCCAATTTTCTTACCATATTTATGCAGGCCATGCAGAAGAACCAGATTGCTCATAAGCGTGTGCTAGAGCTACGCAAAACAACAAGGCAAGCCTTGGCAGAGGCTGACAAGAAGATGAACGAGTTAAACGAGGCCAAACAAAAAATGGTCGAGCTTCAATCTGTGGTCGCCCGCCTCACCGGTGTAGTTGACTCAGCCGAAGTAGAGAAACAAAAAGCTTTGACCGAGCTGAAAGACTACTACCTGTGTGAGCTTGCCACAATTGAGGAGAAGAAGACGGCCGAGATAACTGAACTTGAGAAGAAGATCGGTGATGCAGAAGACCGTGGCTTCAAAGAAGGTGAAGCAACCTACATTCTGCAGTGCGAAGCTACCAAGGATCTATTTTTTAAGTGCGGGTGGAAGGTGGTGATGGAATAGCTCGGTCACGGTCCAGAGACTGAGGTTTTCCTGAACCATCCATCGTACTTCATACCGAGCTGTATGGCGGAGTATACAGCCGCCATTCAACAAAAATTCCTTAAATCTGAGGATGATGATGAAGAGACCGTGCCTAATAATACCCCGATCATTAATGATCCTGCCATCCAGTCAGCTCGGGCAGAACCACCGGTGGAAGACCTGACAATCGAGCTACCAACTGAAACCGGGTTCCGAGTCGAACTGGATGCTGATCTTGACGACCTGTTTGCTTGACTTT
Source organism: Camellia sinensis (assembly GCF_004153795.1). NCBI lineage: Eukaryota > Viridiplantae > Streptophyta > Magnoliopsida > Ericales > Theaceae > Camellia > Camellia sinensis. Next base: position 2,903,142 of record NW_021025277.1, on the reverse strand, counting down.
GTATTTTCTTCTTTTTTAACTTTTAGAAAGAAAACTGTAACCGGGCTGAAATCCCACCCTTTTGTAACTCTTGATTTGCATTCTCAATGAAATCGTCTCTTGTTTTCTACAACTGTCTGTTCGGTTTATGTCTATGATATAATCTGAATGAAGTAAATTCTCTGGTCGAGATATTTTATCCCGATCTCAACTTTGCAATCTAGCTATCCATTTTTGCCAACCTCTTCAGCCTAGATCCTTATCTCGGCTGAAGAACAATAAGTGTTGGTTTTTCCAGCCAACCTCTTCAACTTAGATCCTTATCTCGGTTGAAGAACAATAAGTGTTGGTTTTTCCAGCCAACCTCTTCAGCCTAGATCCTTATCTCGGTTGAAGAACAATAAGCGTTGGTTATTCCAGCCAACCTCTTCAGCCTAGATCCTTATCTTGGCTGAAGAACAATAAGTGTTGGTTTTTCCAGCCAACCTCTAAGTTGGTTTTTCCTGCCAACCTAGAGTAAAATGTTTGGTTATTCCTGCCAAATGTCTTGCAGCCTGGATCCTTATCCTGGGCTTAGGAGGGGTGTTGGTTTTTCCAGCCAGCCTCTAAGTTGGTTTTTCCTGCCAACCTAGAGTAAAGTGTTTGGTTATTCCGACCAAACGTCCTGCAGCCTGGATCCTTATCCTGGGCTTAGGAGGGGCATAGGTTTTTCCAGCCAACCTCTAAGTTGGTTTTTCCTGCCAACCTAGAGTAAAGTGTTTGGTTATTCCGACCAAACATCCTGCAGTCTGGATCCTTATCATGGGCTTAGGACAGGTGTTGGCTTTTCCAGCCAACCTCTAAGTTAGTTTTTCCTGCCAACCTAGAGTAAAGTGTTTGGTTATTCCTGCCAAACGTCCTGCAGCCTGGATCCTTATCTTGGGCTTAGGAGGGGTGTTGGTTTTTCCAATCAACCTCTAAGTTGGTTTTTCCTGCCAACCTAGAGTAAAGTGTTTGGTTATTCCGACCAAACGTCCTGCAGCCTGGATCCTTATCCTGGGCTTAGGAGTTATAACACCCTCAAATTAAACCCATAATATACATAACATTAACATGCATTAATAAAAGAAAACGAATCATTTGAGTTATTCATCAGAGTACTTTTATTGAAAAACATCACATGTAACATCAAAATAAATGCCCTAAGGGCTTACATCTTTCCAAGCTAACACTTGGACACAAAAGAATGAGTACTAACTCATTTACAAGTTAAGCCCTTAGCTTGAATGTTTACATGAAATCTCAAATAAAAACAAATAACTAAAGACAAGTCTTCAAAATCCAAAAATCGAATCCTTCCAAGCTAAGTCCTTGGAGGTAGCTTATCACCCGAACCTGAAAATGATGTTCCCATATAGGGTGAGCCACAGCCCAGTAGAAATATACTAAACCAAATATAACCATTGAATAAAGCAATAGTATTCAATAGATGGTTAACCAAGATAATCAATTGTATCATTATACAGTCTCATGACACTAATGTCTATGACACGTTTCACTTTCCATTATTATCAATATGGCTCAGAACCTGGCCACACTTACAACAGTGAACTATATATCATATTCACATTACTTCCAATATCAACAAAACAAATGAGACTCAGGCTCATATCAAAACACTTTATACTTCCCATTTGATACACATTTTAGTGCTGTATCAATAACATGCAAAAACACTTCAATATCAATAAGCACACATAATAGTGATGCTAATGGAGTCCATCCCCTATCTCCTCCCAAACAAATCCGGTTTAGAGGTCCATCCCCTATCTTCCCCTAAACCGTGGAGTACATCCCCTATCTCCTCCCACACAATACAATGTATAAACACTTACCATATATAATACACAATCAATACATGTAATTTCTATATTAATTCTACAGTCTAAATCAAAGACTTAACCAATGTGATTAGTTTCAGTTTTCCCTAATCCACATGCCATGTCTACAACAATCACGACTATCCTCCACCGATAGCCCAAAACAATTATTTCTAAACAGGAAATAAATGTATTAGTAAGCATAAACGCAATATTCTCTTAGGTGAGTGATTAAACTATCAAATTACACCATTTAAACTCAAAATTTCCCAATTTCAAGAATTAAACCAAATTCCCCAATTTTCCCTATATTAATTATACAAATTAATTTATTACGTTCACTAGGGTTTTTCCAAAAATTACCAAACACCCCCAACATATCAAAATACCAAAACTTAGAACAAAACCTATAATATGGAGTAGGAAATCCCTACCTCGAAGCGAAGAACTCGAATGGAGAAGATGACGAAAAACCAAAGTGCTCCAAACCCAAGATTGTTCAAATTAAACGGAAGCCCTCGACCCACTCTATCTTTTTAACAAAGGACTTAGGGTAGAAATACACTCTAAGTAGATCAAACCTAAGAGAGAAGGTGTGTAGGGAGAGGGAGAAGACGGTTCTAGGGTTTTAGGATCAAAGGGAGATAAAAAAATGATCCAGAAAGTCGGGTCTCGGATTTTTATAACAGTCGCCCCGCTCGAGCGTGGAAACCCCCACTCGAGCGCCACTCACAGACTCCCGCTCGAGCGGCCAAACTCCCGCTCGAGCGGCGGATGCACACTCCCAGAAGTTTTTACAGACAGGTCCCCGCTCGAGCGCCCAACTCCCCGCTCGAGCGTCACTCACAACCTCCCGCTCGAGCGGCCAATCCCCCCGCTCGAGCGTCCAACACTACACAGGACATACTGGATGGGTGTATTCCCCGCTCGAGCGCCCAAACCCCCGCTCGAGCGGACAAGCAAAAATCTGGGCAACTACACTTGGTTCCTAAGCTCAACCAACCTGCTCCAAATCTTCCCAACACAACCCAAGACTCAATATAAGGATTAAAGGGTGAAAACAACATACTCTCAACAACCCGCTCCACGGAACCTAAGTCCGGATATAACAAGTAAAGAAAAGGAAAACTGGGATCGCTATAGGAGGGGTGTTGGTTTTTTCAGCCAACCTCTTCAGCACTGATCCCAATCTTAGCTGAAGAGAGTGCAAAGTTGGTTATTCCGGCCAACCATGCTTTCAGTGTGCCTAACTCACTAAAACAATCTTTTACAAAAGGAAACAATTATACTGAAAAGGAACTACTTGTTTTATTGAGAAAGGAAAAATTACAAATATTTGAAAGAAAAGCTAAAAATAAAATAGTTTGAGATTGGCCGTGTTCTATGGCCTGGGAATGGCTTTGCCGTCCTCGTCTTCCAAGTGGTATGCCCCTTTGCCAGCTAATCTAACCACTTTGTAAGGTCCTTTCCAATTGGGCCCTAACTTGCCATCTCCGGGTACCTGGGTGTTCCCCATTACTTTGCACAGTACCCAATCTCCAATCTTGAATTGCCTTGGATGTACGGTCTTGTATTTCTCGGATAACTCCTGTTGGTATGAGGCGATGTGAACCAGTGCTCTTTCTCTTCTTTCTTCTGCAAAGTCGAGCTTTAATGCGATGGCTTCTTTATTTAAGTCTGGATCAAAATTTTCGCTTCGAATGGTGGGGAGGCCAACTTCCAGTGGGATTACTGCTTCCATGTCGTAGGCTAAGGAGAATGGTGTTTCTCCCGTTGATCGTCGAGGGGTGGTACGGTAAGCCCATAAAACATGAGGAAGCTCCTCAGCCCACTTTCCTTTTGCTTTCTCTAACCTTTTCTTCAATCCATCCAAGACAACTTTGTTTGATGCTTCTACCTGGCCATTTGCTTGGGGGTATGCCGGTGTAGAGTTGTAGAATTCTATCTTGTACTCCTCACAAAAGCCTTTAAAAATTTTGCCATCGAACTGAGTGCCGTTGTCTGATATTAGCGCCTTGGGTATACCGAACTGAGTGATTATATTTTGCCAGACGAACTTCTTCACATCTTTCTTCTTTATTGATGCTAGTGCTTCTGCTTCCACCCACTTTGTGAAGTAGTCTGTTGCTGCAAGGAAGAACTTCCTGTTGCCGGGTGCTGTTGGGAGTGGTCCTATTATGTCCAAGCCCCACATTGCGAAGGGCCATGGACTAGTTAAAGGTAGAAGCTCTCTGGCTGGCTGATGTATTTGGTGTGCAAACTTTTGACATTTTTCGCACTTCTTGACATACTTCTCCGAATCTGCTTGCATATAAGGCTACCAATATCCCTGTGAAATTGCTCTGTAAGCCAATGATCTCCCCCCTTGGTGGCTTCCGCATATGCCTTCGTGAATCTCGAATAGGAATACTTCGACCTTGCTGGGATGGACACACTTCAGGTAAGGTCCTATGAAGGATTTTTTGTACAAGGCCATTGATGGGGAGAGCCAAAATCGCTGTGACTTTGCTCTTATCTTGTTGGCCTCCTTCTTCTCTTCGGGTAAAATGCCGTCTTTTAGGAACACTATAATAGGGTCCATCCATGAAGGGCCTAGTTCGGCGCAACATACTTCTTCTACTTCAGGTTCTTCAATGCTTGGTCTGGGTAGGAAGTCGATCAGTAGTGGATGTGGGATGGATGTATCTGCCATCGAAGCAAAGCTTGCTAGTTCGTCTGCTCTGCTATTTTCTTCTTTGCCAATTTGCTCTATCTGCACTACTTCGAACTTCATGATCTCTTTTCTGACTAACTCTTGGTACTTAGCCATCCTTTCATCCTTTGCTTCATAGTCGCCTGAAATTTGGTTTACTATCAGTTGTGAGTCACTGTAAACCATTAGTTCGGTGGCCTTCATGTAGAGTATTGATTTTAATCCTGCCAGAAGCGCTTCATACTCCGCTTCGTTGTTTAATGTTGGGAAGCCAAGGTTGATTGCCTGTTCCACTACTAGGCCATCTGGTGAGATGAGGACTCTGCCGAGTCCTGCTCCGTATTTGTTGGATGCTCCATCTATAAAGAGCTTCCACATCTCTCCAACGAATAACTTCCAGCAGGTAGAGGGATCGGATGATGCCTTGGGGTCCTGAGTGTTACTAGTGTGTTCTTCAAAGTCCACACTTACTGTTTGCCCCTTGCTGTCTGATTGTACCAAGTCTTTATTTGTTGATGGGTCTTTGCTTGGTGTAGCATGGTTCGCCTATTCCAGTTCGTCATTACTCTGGTCTGTCCTGGGATGTGACTGGGTATCTTGTATCAGGGGTTGCGTTATCCCGGCACTACTTTTTATCCTTATTTCGGTTGTACCCGTTAAGTCGACTGGGCAGATGTGATGACTTCCTGGTTTGAATTCTGCGACAAAGTCTGCCAAAGTTTGGGCTTTTATCGCGGTTCTGGGCTGAAACTTGATGTCGAATTATCCCAACTCTACTGCCCACTTCAAGATTCACCCAGAAAAGTTTGCTCTCTCAAACAAAGCTTTTAACGGAAAAGCTGTGAGGACGATTATGGTGTGGGCGTGAAAGTAGTGTGGCAACTTCCTTGAGGCCATCATCAAGGCTAAGGCCATTTTTTCCAATGGTAAGTACTTGGTTTCGGCGCCCAGCAATGTCTTGCTGACATAAAAGATAGGCAGATGTTGGATTCCTTCCGCTCAAACCAACACTGCGCTAATTGCGTGCTGTGAAATTGTCAGGTACAAAAATAGTTCTTCTCCAGGTATTGGGGTCACTAAGCAGCGGTGGAGAAGACATGTATTCTTTCAAACTTTCTAGGGTGCGGTCGCATTCTTCATCCCACTCAAACTTGGCCTTTAAAGCTTGAAAAAACGGTCGACATCTGTTTGACGACCGACTTATGAACCGGTTTAGTGCAGCTGCCATGCCAGTGAGATGTTGTACTTCTTTTACTGAGTTGGGCCTCTCTAGATCCTGAATTGCTTTGATCTGAGAAGGGTCTGCCTCTATACCTCGGTTGGTCACCAGGAAGCCTAGGAATTTGCCTGATCCTACAATGAACGCAAACTTAGATGCATTAAGGCGCAACTTGTGCTTCTTTAGGCTCTGAAACATCTCACCTAGGTCCCCGAGATAGTCATTCTCATCCTTGCTTTTGACCACCATATCATCGATGTAAGCCTCTATTGTTCTTCCTAACAACGGTTCGAACATCTTGGTGATCATCCGCTGGAATGTTGCCCTTGTATTTTTTAGGCCAAAGGGCATGACCTTATAGCAATACAGTCCTCTTGGCGTTGTAAAAGATGTGACCTCCTAGTCTAGTTCATACATAGCGATCTGATGGTAGCCTCTGTACGCATCAAGAAAGCTAAGTCGGTTGTGTCTTGCCGTTAGGTCTACCAGTTGGTCTATCCGTGGTAGGGGAAAGCTATCTTTTGGGCATGCTTTGTTGACCGTTTTGTAGTTCACGCAGACACGCCATTCTCCATTCTTCTTTGGTACCACTACCGTATTGGATATCCACTTGGGATAGTGCACTTCTTTGATAGCTCCTGCCTCCAAAAGGTTTCCTACTTCTTCCGCCACTATCTCGGCGTGGTGGAGTGTTGATCTGCGAGTGCGCTATATGATTGGTCTTGCAGTTGGGTGGACATTCAATTGGTGACGGATGAAGTTTGGGTCAATGCCAGGCATGTCATACGGCGTCCAGGAAAACACTTCGATGTTAGAGGTCAAGAATTCCATGACCTCTATTCTCTCGGTGCTGGACATAGATGAGCTAAGGAAAAAAAACTTTTTTGGGTCCTTTTCATCTATTCTTACCTGTACCAAGTCTTCCACTGCCTTCTGTTCAGCGGCTTTGCCAACATCCGCAAACAATTCATTGTTCTCAGGTTCTTCCACCATCTGAACAAACCCTTTGGCAGCTCGGCTTCCATTTAATGTGACGACGCACTGTTTGGACATAATTTGGTCTCCAAAGACCTCTTCAATTACTCTAACTTCGTTGGGGAATCGCATCACTTGATGGTAGGTTGACGCTACCGATCGCATGGCATGCAGCCATGTCCTTTCCAAGATTATGTTGTAAGTGGAAGGGACTTTCAATATCCAGAACTCCACTTGTTTCGTCATGCTTCCTGCTCTGATGGGGAGGATAATCTTGCCAACTGGCCACTCTGACATTGAGTTGAATCCGATCAGGGGAGATACGGTAGGTGCCAAGTCTTTGTCCTCCAGTTTCAACTGTTTGAAGGTTTCGTAATACATTATCTCACATGAGCTCCCTTGATCAATCAAAATTCGCTTGACGTCGTAATCCTTGACGCGGAGCGTGACGACCAGTGCATCATTGTGGGGGCAATATATCTTGCCCAAGTCTCTGTCTGAAAAAGACATGACATTCGTGGCCTCTGTTCTCCCCTTTTTAATGGTGGGCTGCGCACTTAATACCTCCCTTAAGTGCTCAGCCTTCTTTATCATTCCCCTGAGCTCACATACTCGCTCAGGCTCGAATACCCCATGTATTACGTTTATCACACCTTGAGATGGGGCGTCAATCGGTGTTCTGTCTGGGTGATCGTGGTTTTGGGGGGCTGGCTGCGTCCCTCCCTCAATGTACTGGTCTAGATGCCCAGCTGCCACTAACTCCTCCAGGTGCTGTCTCAACGGCGTGCAATTTTCAGTGCGGTGCCCTTTTTCCTTATGGAAGGTGCACCGAGATCTTTCGTCATAGTCCTTTTGTGCTTCTCCCAGCTTAGCTGGCCATCTGATGAAAGGTTCATCACGTATCTCACTGAGAATTCGGTAGATTGGTTTCTTGAATACCGTGGTAATGGCAGTGCGGACTCTCAACCATCTTTTATCTTGGTCCTCTCCGTTGTCTCGCCTGCCTCGCCCGTTCTTGCTTGGATGTTCTACCGTGCTGACTTTTGCCGAAGTCTTTTTATCTGGTATTGCGGTTGTACCAGACTTTGTTTTAGCATGAGCGCCATCCTCCTCTACCCGAATGTACTGGTGTACCCTCTCCATTAAGGCTTCCATTGTGAGGGGGGCGTCATGGTAATTGAGTCCCTCAGCTTGTTTTCGACTAGAAGACCCCTTTTGTATTGCGCGATGGCGAGATTTATGGGGCAATCTCCTATCTAGTTGAAGGTCTCCCAATAACAACTGTTGTAGGATCTGAACGTCTCCTTGTCTCGCAAGTCAATGGAGAGTAGCTGATCGATCTCTAATGGCGTCTTGGTGTTCGTTCTGAACCTTGTCACGAACGCCTCCGCTAATTGCGCCCAGGAGGCTATGCTGCCTTCTGGTAGCCTTTCGAAGCTATGCTGCCTTCTGGTAGCCTTTCGAACCAGGTTAAACCTAGGTCGCCAAGGCTGGATAGGAATAGGATGCATATCAAAGCCTCGTTCTGCCGGTATACTGCCATGACCTGGCGAAAGTGGCTTAGGTGCATGTAAGGGTCTGTCTTCCCCTCGTAAGTCGTAAATTTAGGCTGGATGAAGCCTGAAGGTAAGGGTGCGTTCTCAATCGCCGGAACGAACGGCGAGCTATGTAGCCTTGCCAATGCTTTATCTGTTGGCTCGTAGGCAAGGTGCGGTATTGGCATTCCTACCTCGATGCTTCCATGCGTCCGAGGAGCCAACCGCTGAAGGGCTGAAACTCTGCGCGGGTCGCGTGTCCTGGCATTCTCTTTCCGTCGTGCCCTTTCTTCAAGCACAGTCCGTAAGTCAGATGATCTAGGCAACTCCATTTGCCTGGATGATGTTTGGTGCGTATGTGAGGGCCAATAGGTGCTTCCCTCAGTGTAAGACCTCAATGTTCTCGTTCTCTCAAACCTGGAGTAACGAGTCCTTGAAGTTCTTGATTGAGTGCCGCCTGTTCTGAGGCTCCTACTCTCTGCTTGCGATGGCGTGGTATGCCAACCACGATCTTCTGAGTGGCGAGGAGGCGTATTACTTTTGCGCCCCTCTCCTGTCGCCACCCCTTTCCTTTTTATCTGGCACTTCATCAATTCCATGTTCGCCGCCATCTTCCTGATAAACTTGTCCTGTTCCTTTACCCGATCCTCCAAAACTTGAGGGTCGATCCTCTGCCTCTGCCTATCAGGACTTGATGAGCGTCGGGGGCTATTACCCCGCCTCCCCCTTGCATCCCTCTGGGGTTTCTGTCACTAGGGCTTTAAATCTGCCATGGGAGGGATGGAAGGCAAACCTTTGCGCTTCCCACCTCCCTCTGGGGTTTGCCCGTCAATGGCGGACTGCGGCAAATCTTCGTTGTGCACCATTGCATCTAATCTCGCGAGGAAAATTTTGATCAAGAGGCTTTGTTCTTTCTGTGTTTCCCACAAACGGCGCCAATTGTACGAGCAAGAAATAATCTTCTCGTATAATCTTGTTGATCAAGTCTGCGCTCCTCCAAATGTCGTCTCTTTACTCCCTGAAAACACAAACGTGAGCTAGCCGGCGGGTGTGTGCCGGATACCTCTCCGATGCCTAAGTCAGCAAAATAGACAAATAGACAAAAGCTCTATGTATTCGAGAATCAAAGTTGTGTTACCTCTCCATAGGTGATGTTGTGAGCTTTTATAGGTTCCGTGTGGCACAATCTAAGTAGGACTCTTATTCCTCCATGTAGAGTCCTCCTAGGAATCAGATTCCTGAAAGATAATGCTCATCCATCAACACCCCTTTCACTGCTTAAACCAAGTGAGATGGTTCTACCACGGTTGGATGTCAATACGACCGAGATAACATGGCCATGCTAAAGCCGCAGACTAGAACGAGCTCCTACTAGCTCGGTTCTTCCTTTCACTACGTGTACCTCGGTTTGACATATTCCAACTGGGTTGTCTGAGATCGCACTATTCACATCGAGCTTGGACCGAGCTATCGAATAGCAAGGTTCTGAGGAAAGCTTAACATACTTCGGCTCAATATGGTATGACCGAGCTAACTGTTACCGTTCTGAGTGTGGTGACCGAGCTAACTGCAGAGCTTTCTTGGACCGGGCTAACTTCTAGGCCCTTTTCCTCAACCCTTTTTACTATGGTCCACAGAATGGCCCATTACCCAGCTCGGCCCAATTTACATATAAATTACCCTCTCAAGTAGATAGCAGTTTTTCCTTGCCTGGGCCTAGAAATTGTGATGATTTAAATTAAGATAGTAGTTTAATTTGTTCGTCCTATACAGGAAATTGTTTTGTCATGCTAGTTTGTTATATAAATTGGACTCACTAACCAATTTAGATGTCTCCGTGTTTACATATTTTAATTTGTTATATTTCAAATTTTATTTTTTAATCTATGCATGATGAGTCATTTTGGGTATTGAAATTTAGCTACTTTGTTATATTCTTTTTCATAGGTATATATGTTGTTCTTTTTTTAGTGATTGCATCCTTCTCTTTGTGCTCTACTCACTGTCCCCCTTTTTTTTCTTTTTTCTTTTTTCTTTTTCTTCTTTTTTTTTTTCCTCATTTTTGGCGCAGAGGTTGATTGCTATTTTGATGTCAAGGAGGAATTTTATGTAGAGGGAGCCACACATACACCGTGCATGTTTTTGGTGAATGTTTGTGCACTGGTAATCAAGAAATGTCTTTTTATCTTGAAGAAGTTTACAAATCATTTTTTTTTTCTTTTTCCTTCCCTTTTATCACTTGATGCAAGTTCTTCCCAATTCCTAAGAAAAAACAATGTATTGGCTGTATGGTTAGTTATTAAGTTAGATTATTATAGTTGGCTTATGGATCGGTAGCTATTTCATTTGGTTTATTCATAGCTATTTTCTACATGCAGTGAGTCAGGTATAGAATTGTAATATATGCTTTGTTTGGCTATTTTTTTTTTCTTGTTTTTTGGAGCTTGCTCTTTTTAATTGGTTTAGTATGCCTTGTATTTCTACAGTTAATTGGCTATTTTATTTATGCTTTTTAAGTAGTTCTTCTTTTTCTTTTTTTTTGCCCAACTATTTTTAATGTTCTTGGGAAAATTGATTGATAATTGAGTATCTAAAAATTAGTACAAACTCAGATAATCATACTAATTGAATTTTTGGCCAACTTCTAATTTTTGTGAGCAACCATAAAATCAAATTGAAAGATGAGAGAATATAACAAACAGTACTCGAAGAAGGCTTCAGCAAATTGACTTGCAAGTGTTTTGAAACCAAAAAAGTCTAAAGGACAATATTTTCAAGGATTTGGTGAAGTCTTCTCCACAGGAAGTGGTATTAAAGTTGTATTCAAGGAGGACACCTTTTACAGATGGACCTACTACTTTCATACCTGGCGAATGCTTAAAGGATGAGATCTTAGAATGAGAATTTTGTAGTGGCATAGAGCTGTTTGGAAGGTAATTCCTTTAGCAATTTTATGGTCAATTGGGTTTGCTAGAAATCAATTAGTTTTTGAAAGAATTCAACCCAGTTGGGATTCCATTACTGAAGCGATTAAGTTGATAGTAGCATGTTAATCCAAGGCCAATAATATTTTCAAGGATTATACGGTGAATGACTTTGTACTCAATTTTTAGCAAATTAGATTGAGCAGATAGAGGTTCATGCATGCTCTGTTTTTGCAAATAGACGGTTGGTTTTGTGAGCTTTTTTTCGATTTTTTTGCTATGGGTTGTAAATTCTTGTTATGAGTAGTAACGATATGGGTTGATCAACTTCTATTCATCTTTCGAGGGCTGTCTTCAGTTTTTGGTGGTTGAGCAAATCAGAATGGTGGGTGGCAGCTTCCTCCTTTGGATTGATGACTTCTTTTACTTGGTTGGTTTGTTGTTGGCCTTGTTGAGTTTTGTTGGCTGGATTGTTTAGACTTATTTAGATGGTGTTTGTTTTGCTGGTTTATTTTGTTTGGTGGTCGTTGGTCGGTGCCTTGCTAACCTTCTTGGGATTTTTTTATTTTTATGTCTGGATGTGCACATGATTTGCTAGCTTTGTATATGACAACTTAGTTGGGATATTAGTCGGCAATGAAGCATTTTGTCACCTGGACTTATTGATCTAAAAGTATTTATTTCCGTTTCATCAATAAATTTTCGCCTTTTGCTAATTAAAAAAAAAAATCATTTCGTTTCCATCATTGTCATCTTATACCGGTCAAGAAACAAATGACATTATTACCAAAAACTACTAATCATGAAGATTACAATTCATGACAATCCTTGGCTGACGCAACAATTTAACTTAGTAGGGTTAAAACTATTTAATGGCATTAAAATGATGAGGTTGTAGCTAACTATCAGATTGAATGACTTGTTTAATCAAGGATTAAAAATGACTATATGACAATAGTAATGTGGACTCTTTTACCAGATTATACATCTCATAACTTTTATATTATTATCATATATATATATATATATATTATTAAAAATAGTATTTTTCTTTCATATTTATGTGGTACATTATAAAGGCATATTTGTTTTTTCCCTAAAAGAACCACGTCAGTATGTATTTTATTAATTATATATAAAGTTCTACACAAATCCAAACTTAATTTAAATTATATTAACTTTATCTATTTTGTATGTGTAACGCCCTGAGAAAAATGTCCTCCTGAATCATGCTTACTTGGGTTTAACTTAATATAGATGTATAGAAGAGAGTAACAAATCCATAATAATTAAACAAACTTCAAGACTACCTCTTCCCCATTGAACTATGCCAGTGATTATCATTGTACGTTTACATCCATTGATAAAATAAAATATTTCAAGAGACAAGAAGTGATACAAAAGAAAATAGCCAAAAAGGCAAACATCTTCTCAAGGAGTGTCCTTAAATACACAAAATTTGAATTTTACATTTTCATTCAAAAATAGCCCGAGGCTTAACATATAAACATCAAAGGAGAGCATCCGTGCTCCCATCCAAAATCCTTTTCCCAGGCAAATCATTGAGGTAGCGTATCAACATCTTTTCCTGAAAAGTGATTAGTTTTGGAGTGAGCTAATGCCTAATAGGAATACATTTAAGAAGTTATATAATTAATCAAAATACATATGATCATGCTATTCACCTATAGGAATACAGTCCATGTTTTCTCCTTTTAAAATCGAAAATTTGTTCCATGCATGATTTCTATTTCCGAGTTTCATCAACAAAAGTGGAGTGGTAAATATGCTATGACGTCCCAAGCAAGAGCCACAAACCTTACATACATATACAGATTAATATACAGAAAATAGTCCCACATTTGTCAGCTCTAAAAATGGTGGAGCGATGGACAACCAAAACCTTCCCTTTCCACATTTGCTGACTACAAAAACGGCAGGCTCATGGACACCCAAAAACCTTTTCCACATTCGTCCAGCGATATACACCAGACAAGGCAATTAGGCACCTTCACTCCCCACGCGGGTACCAAAATACATTACACGACTCAAACCAAAGCCCGACTCACTACCCGAACTCATACACTATTTACCCCATTTCAATATCTTCTATACATCAATGTTTTATGAGTTACAAAATATAATTATTGTACGAGCACGAAATAATCTTCTCGTATAATCCTGTTGATCAAGTTTGCACTCTTCCAAACGTCGTCGCTTTGCCACCTGAAAATACAAACGTGAGCTAGCTGGCGGGTGTGTGCCGGAAACCTCTCTGATGCCTAAGTCAGCAAAATAGGCAATAGACAAAAGCTCTGTGTATTCGAGAATCAAAGTTGTGATACCTGTCCATAAGTCCGGTTATGAGCTTTTATGGATTTTGCTTGGCACAATCCTAGTAGGACTCTTATTCCTCAACGTAGAGTCCTCCTAGGAATCAGAAAGGTAGTGCCTGCCTTTCTACACCACCCTCACTGCTTTAACCAAGTGAGATGGTTTTACTACAGCTGAATGATAACACAACCGAGCTAACTCCGCTATACTTAAGTGGCAGTTTTAACCGCGCTTCACCTAGCTTGGTCCCACCTTGCTCTTACAATTCAGCTCGACGTGTCCACCATCGATGCCTTAGCTCGATTACTGTTCAACTATACCTCAGACTGGAGTATATGGACCGAGCTATTTTGCAGCCATCTCTTCGACCGAGGTAATTGTCCCATAATTAGACCGAGATAAGAAAGCTAGGCCCAATTTGCGAAGTCCTTTTTACTACGGCCCACGAATCGGCCCACTGCAATGACTTCACCTAGCTCGGCCCTACGCGCACATAAAAACTCCCTCTCAATTGCCCCTTAATTCCATCTGCAATGCATGATTTGGGATTACTCTTCTTCAACCGAGCTAGAAACATTCAAGCCATTTGAGCTCACTCGCCACCGAGCTACCGATGAGACCGGTCCATAAACGTCTTTTCAATTGCTCTGTACGTCTGAATCGTTTTCTATTCCTTTGGACACGTGGCTGGCTCCCATTGGCCAAGTATAGCTATCACAACTGTCTTCATACTCCGCAAATTTTAAACAGTCCTGCCCAAACCTATGTGTTACACAAAAACCCTACTTTTTGAACCAAACACACCACTGTTCATCTTCACACTTCTGTGCTCTGAACCTCCATTTTCACGACCATAGCGCCTGCAAAGCTCGCGCTCTAGCTTGGCATCCTCACTGTTTTGATCTTCATCCCTTCATCTCAAAACTGTAAGTGACTTAATCCCTTGCTTTTTCCGTTTACTCTATGAGTATGTATGATATAGATATGTATATATATATACATGCATTTTTCAAAACATACTCCCATAATTTTCACACAAATGGGTAAGAACCACCTAAACCTTAAGAACCACATGATAGGTCTTCAATCTCACTCTTAACTGGATTCACAAATAATTTGTAATATGACAAAATAACATCATGACCGAGATAAGAACTTGTTTGCATAGGTGCGTATTAGACTGAGCTATAAGATTTCTTGCCCCAAGGCCGAGCCAAAACCTGAGCCTCTCCCTGTGTTAAGACCGAACTAAGAATGGGTTGCAACCCATTCAACCGAACTAGGTTTTATTTTATTTATCCTTTTTTAGTCCGGTTCAGTGATCTGGGCATAACACTTTTTATCTCCACTTTGCAGACTTTGACTAGGTTGGCCAGGCACACCTTTGCATATTCAATCGAGATACTCAACGTCCCTTCAACACCGTGCTAGGCCACCGTGCTAATTTATAAACAATTAAAGTTTTAATGGGCAAATACCGATTCTTAGTAAACTCTCTTGGGGCCATTACGGAATTCCGTAAAGACTACAACATCCTGGATGATGTCCACCTTTCTTTAGCCGAGCTAGATACAACGCCCTAGGGAAAACCGGGCTTCGTCCCCTTTACCGTGATATCCATTGTTGAAGCTGGACTCCGATTTCCTGTTCAGCCACTCCTTTGTGAATTCCTTAGGTAGACAAGACTCTGCCCCACTCAGCTCTCCACAAACTCATATAGAATAATAAATGGCATTGTCGAGCTAAACCGCCGGCTTGGCCTCAACCTCGGTTTAGCTAAGCTATTTCATCAATACTCACTTGGCCAGAATGAAGACGGCTGGGTGTATTATTTAAGAATAAGAAGACGCCGAGAGAAAATAATTAAAAACACACCGGACAAAGACGTGAATGATGATGACTTTTTCTGGGTTTCTGGAAATTTTGAAGACCAGGAAGCCCAGATACCGGGCTATAGTATTAACTGGAATAAAGGAACAGCCGGTATGAACACCTCGACTTAGTTTGTCTGTTTTTTGCTCTTGTTGCTTACAACTTTTACACCGTGCTAACCGTTGTCTTTCTCCATATGTAGATTTGAACCAGTTAAAGTCACAATACCAATACCCCAATTTAGACCCTCTCCGTGCCGCACTTCGGTACCGCGACCGAGGTTGGGCCGAGCTACTCAATTTTGAACCGACATACAGATACAGAGGAAGGAGGAAGACTAGGGTAACTAACTTCCTTCTGGAACCCTCACCAAAACCAGATCCAACTCTTCCCCAAATCAACCTTATTCCCTTAACCAAAGAACAAGAGATGGCAAAGTGCCGAGCTGTGCGAGCCCTAATCACCGAGACAACATCAACTCTAGACAGCGGGATTCAGACCGAGACAACACAAGCCGGTCAAACAATTGACGCTGTGGTGGCCCTCCCAACAGCCCGAGCTTCATCATCTCGGTTGAGGAAACGTGCTCGCACTCCCTCAACCGAGCCACAACACCTTATGGATGAGGATGACACAGTGCTCCCCTAGTCCACGCAACCGAATCCAAAACCCGTGCGTTCTGACTGGGCTAGCCCTTCAGAGTGGGCACCAAGAATGACTTACAAGAATCGAGCTATAACAAATACAGACTCAGTGGTTGCAGAAAAAGACCACTCACTTGCTTTCAACCTCGCCAAGAGTGTGTGCCTGCCAGCCAACATGGAGCATCACGACCATCTGATCGAGCTGAAGGCCATCCGCTCGGCAACAAAGTCGATCGTGCTGGTAAGTTCTTCCTGTGCTAGTCTTTCAAATTCACATATCTGTTTGCACGATTTTAATCATAATTGCTATCTCTCCTTTTGCAGGCTATGCAGAAGAACCACGTTGCTCACAAGTGCGTGTTGGAGCTGCGTAGGACAACAAGGCTAGCCGTGACAGAAGCCAACACCAAGACGGCCGAGCTCGAATTTGAAGTCGCCTGACTTACCGAGCTGGTTAACTCAATAGAGGCAGATAAGCAGAAGGCCCTCGTCGAAAAAAAAGAACGCTATCTGCGTGAGTTAGCCAAGCTTGAGAAGAAAAAGGATGCCGAGATCGCCGAGCTGAAAAAGAGCGCTGATGAGGTTGAGGACCACGGCTACAAAGAGGGTGAGGCCACATATGTCTTGCAGTGCGAGGCTGCATAAGACATCTTTTTCAAATGTGGCTGGAAGGCAGCTACTGCGAAGCTCGGTCTTGGCCTAGAAACCAAGGTCTTTCAGAACCCTCCCCCTCACTTTATCCCAAGTTATATGGCGGATTATGCCAACGCCATCCAACAGCAGCTTCTCCAAGAGGGGGAAGAGGAAGAAGGATCACCTGGCTCAAACAACGCCCCAAATGCCAACAATGATCGTGGTCTTCCAACCGTTCAAACAGCTCGGGTGAAGTCATTGGTGCCAAGCACGGTTCATGATGCGCCTTTGACCGACGTACCTATTGAAACCAGGCTGCCAAGTGGCGATGCTCGGGTTGATCTTGATGCGGATCTGGACGATCTCTTGGCTTGACCTTTTTTTGTTGTTGTTGTTTTACTTTTGAAAGAATTTGTAGCCGGGCTCAAAGCCCCTTCTTGTAGTGGATATTTTTTTTATAGAATGAAATCTGCTCTTTTATCTTCAACTGTTTGTTCGGTTTACTTTATTCATGCAATTTATCTTTTAATTTTTTATGACCGAAATGCTTATCTCGGTTGAAGTGCTTTCTAATCTGTTTACTATGTGTTTGGTCATACCTACCAACTCTTTTTAGCCGAGATCCTTATCTCGGCTGAAAAGAGCTAAATGTTTGTTATTCCTGCCAACCTCTTCAGTCTAGATCCTTATCTCGGCTGAAGAGAGCTAAATGTTGGTTATTCCTGCCAGCCTCTTCAGCCTAGATCCTTATCTCGGCTGAAGAGAGCTAAATGTTGGTTATTCCTGCCAACCTTCTTCAGCCTAGATCCTTATTTCAGCTGAAGGGAGCGCAATGTTGGTTATTCCGGCCAACTTTCTTCAGCCTAGATCCTTATCTTGGCTGAAGAGAGCTAAATGTTTGGTTATTCCTGCCAAACCTCTTTAGCCTTGATTCTTATCTCGGTTGAAGAGAACTAAATGTTGGTTATTCCTGCCAACCTTCTTTAGCCTAGATCCTTATCTCAACTGAAGGAAGCTCAATGTTGGTTATTCCGACCAACGTTCTTCAGCCTTGATCCTTATCTCGGCTGAAGAGAGCTAAATGTTTGGTTATTCCTGCCAAACCTCTTCAGCCTTGATCCTTATCTCGGCTGGAGAGAGCTAAATGTTTGGTTATTCCTGCCAAACCTCTTCAGCCTTGATCCTTATCTCGGCTGAAGAGAGCTAAATGTTGGTTATTCCTACTAACCTTTTTCAGCCTAGATCATTATCTCGGCTGAAGGGAGCTCAATGTTGGTTATTCGGGCCAACATTTTTCAGCCTAGATCCTTATCTCGGCTGAAGAGAGCTAAATGTTTGGTTATTCCTGCCAAGCTTTCTAGTTGCCCCCTGATGGCAAGGACTGAGAACAACTTGTACAGTAGAAAGAATTATGCTAGAAAAACTACTTGTTTTATTTTGAAAAAAGGAAAAAATTACAGGTATCTTAAAAAAGGCTAAAAGTAGAATAATTTGAGATTTGCAGTGTTCCATGGCCTGGGAATAGCCTTGTTGTCTTCATCTCCCAAGTGATATGCCCCTTTTCCCGCTAAACCAACCACTTTGTATGGTCCTTCCCAGTTAGGTCCTAACTTGTTGTCTCCAAGTATCAAAGTATTGCCCATTACTTTGCGTAATACCCAATCCCCAATCTGAAATTGCCTTGGATACACTATTTTGTTATATTTCCTGGATAACTCCTGCTGGTATGAGGCAATGTGAACTAGAGCTCTTTCCCTTCTCTCTTCTACAAGGTCGAGTTCCAAGGCTATGGCTTCTTCCTTCAAGTCTGGATCAAAATTTTCGCTTCTAATAGAGGGGAGGCCTACTTCCAGTGGGATTACTGCCTCCATACCATAAGCCAAGGAAAAAGGCATTTCTCCAGTTGATCGTCGAGGTGCGGTACGGTAAGCCCATAAAACATGAGGAAGCTCTTCAGCCCACTTACCTTTGGCTTTCTCTAACCTTTTCTTCAAACCATCTAAGACGACTTTGTTTGAGGCTTCTACCTGGCCATTCGCTTGAGGGTAAGCTGGTGTAGAGTTGTAGAATTCTATCTTGTATTCTTCGCAAAAGTCCCTGAAGATTTTTCCATCAAATTGAGTTCCATTGTCTGATATTAGAGCCTTGGGTATGCCGAATCGAGTTATGATATTCTGCCAACTGGCCACTCTGGTATTGAGTTGAAACCGACAAGGGGAGATGTCGCAGGTGCCAAGTCTTTGTTCTCCAATTTCAGCTGTTTGAAGGTCTCGTAGTACATTATCTCACACGAGCTTCCTTGGTCGATCAAAATCCGCTTGATGTCGAAGTTCTTGACGTGCAAAGTTACCACCAGTGCGTCATTGTGAGGGCAGTGTAGCCTTGCTAGATCCTTGTCTGAGAGGGATATAACGTTCGTGGCCTCTGTTCTGCCCTTTTTTATGGTAGGTTGTGCACTTAATACCTCTCTCAAGTGCTCACCCTTTTTGATCATCCCCCTGAGTTCACATACCCGTTCGGGTTCGACGATCCCATGTATGACGTTAATTATACCTTGGGGAGAACCGTCGATCGGCATCCCGTTTGGTCCGTTGTGGTCCTGCGGGGTTGGCTGTGTACCCCCTTCTATGTACTGATCCAAGTGCCCAACAGCCACTAACTCTTCCAGATGCTGCCTCAATGGTGTGCAATTCTCAGTGCGATGCCCCTTCTCATCATGGAAGGTGCAACGGGTCCTTTCGTCATAGCCCCTTTGTGCTTCTCCCAACTTGGCGGGCCACCGAATGAAGGGTTCATTACGTATCTCACTAAGGATCCCGGTAGATAGGTTTATTGAACACCGTGGTAATGACACTGCGGACTCTTAGCTTCTTTATTTCTGGATCCTCTCTGTTAGCTCGCCTGCCACGCCCATTTCTTCTTGGTTGTTCTACCGTGTTGATTCTTGTCGTAGCCTTTTTATCTGGTATTGCCATTGTGCCAGATTTTGTTTTAGCGCGGGCGCCATCTTCCTCCACCCGGATATGTTTGTGCACCCTTTCCATTAGGGCCTCCATTATGAGGGGTGACAGCATTGTTATTGAGTCCCTCAGTTTGTTACCAACTGGTAAACCTCGTTTATATTGTGCAATGGCGAGATTGGTAGGGCAATCCTCAATCTGGTTGAAGGTCTCCCAATAGCGACTGTTGTAGGACGTCAATGTTTCCTTTTTGCCCGTGTCAATGGAGAGTAGTTGGTTAATCTCCACTAGTGTCTTGGTATTCGTTCTGAACCTAGTCACGAACATCTCTGCCAACTGTGCCCATGAGGCTATGCTGCCTTCTGGTAGCCTTTCGAACCAGGTTAGTCCTAGGTCGCCAAGTCTGGATGGAAACAGAATACACATTAGAGTCTCGTTCCGCCGGTATACTACCATAACCTGGCGAAAGTGGCTTAAGTGCATGTAGGGGTCTGTCTTCCCCTCATAAGTGGTAAATTTGGGTTGATGGAAGCCTGATGGTAATGGTGCGTTCTCAATTGCCGGAACGAACGGCGACCTCTGTAGCCTTGCTAACACTTTGTCTGCTAGTTCGTAAGCAAGGCGTGGTATTGGCATCCCTACCTCGACACTTCCATGTGTCCTAGGGGCCAATCGCTGCAGGGCTGATACTCTGTGTGGGTCACGAGCCCTGGCATCCTCCTTCCATCGGGCCCTCTCCTCAAGCACTGTTCGTAAGTCCGCTGACCTAGGCAACTCTGTGTGCCTAGATGTTGTTTGGTGTGTGTGTGTGAGGGCCGATAGGTGCTTTTCTCAGTATGTGACCTTTCAGTCCTTGTTCTCTCAGACCTGGAGTTACGAGTCCTGGAAGTCCTTGATTGAGTGTCGCCTGTTCTAAGGCTCGTACTTTCTGCTTGCGAAGGTGTGGCATGTCTGTCACGATCTTTCGAGTGGCGAGGGAGCGTGTTGCTTTTGCGACCCTGTCCTGTCACCACGCATTTTCCCTTTATCTGGCGCTTCATTGATTCCATGTCTGCCGTCATCCTTCTTATTAACTTGTCTTGCTCCCTCACGCGATCCTCCAGAACTTGAGGGTCCAGCCTTCTTCTCTGTCTTTCAGGACTTTGAGAGCGACGGGGACTAGTGCCCCGTCTCTCCCTTGTGTCTCTTCTGGAGTTCCGTCATTAAGGTTCTAATTTTGCCATGGGTGGGACAGAAGGTAAGCCTTCGCGCCTCTCATCCTCCTCGGGGGTTTGCCCATCAATAGCAGATTGCGGCAAGTCTTCATTGTGCGCTATTGATTCCAACTAGAGAGGAAAACTCCATCAAAAGGTTTTGTTCTTTGTCTCAATTCCCACAGACGATACCAATTGTACGAGCACGAAATAATCTTCTCGTATAATTCTATTGATCAAGTTTGCACTCCTCCAAACGTCGTCCCTTTGCCACCTGAAAGCACAAACGTGAGCTAGCTGGTGGGTGTGTGCTGGAAACCTCTCCGATGCCTAAGTCAACAAAATAGACAATAGACAAAAGCTCTATATATTCGAGAATCAAAGTTGTGATACCTGTCCATTGGTCCTGTTATGAGCTTTTATGGATTTTGCTTGGCACAATCCTAGTAGGACTCTTATTCCTCAACGCAGAGTCC
Source organism: Camellia sinensis (assembly GCF_004153795.1). Classification (NCBI taxonomy): domain Eukaryota; kingdom Viridiplantae; phylum Streptophyta; class Magnoliopsida; order Ericales; family Theaceae; genus Camellia; species Camellia sinensis. The sequence continues at coordinate 2,881,847 of NW_021025277.1, read as the reverse complement.
TCCTAGGAATCAGAAAGGTAGTGCCTGCCTTTCTACACCCCCCTCACTACTTTAACCAAGTGAGATGGTTTTACTATGGCTGAATGATAACACAATCGAGCTAACTCCGCTATACTTAAGTGGCAGTTTTAACCGTGCTTCACCTAGCCTGGTCCCACCTTGCTCTTACAATTCAGCTCGGCGTGTCCACCATCAATGCCTTAGCTCGGTTACTGTTCAACTATAGCTCAAACCGAAGTATATGGACCGAGCTATTTTGCAGCCATCTCTTCGACCGAGGTAATTGTCCCATAATTAAACCGAGCTAAGAAAGCTAGGCCCAATTCGCGAAATCCTTTTTACTACGGCCTACGTATCAGCCCACTGCAATGACTTCATCTAGCTCGGCCCTACGCGCACATAAAAACTCCCTCTCAATTATAAAGGTATATGATGCATGAATTTCCAAATCTCAATTTCCCTATGGTAATTTCAATTCACAAAAATCCAATAATTTACATATCAACAATGAATAGATTCTCCGATTCACAACCATCACCATTTCAAGGTTTTGTGTTAAAAAGTTTCAAAATCTCATATTACAACATCAAAGTTAAGTCAATACACAAAATTTCAAGTTTTAGAGACTAACTGAGCAAAACCCCTTTTTATTGAACAAATGTGAAAATTAGGGTTTTGGAAAAATTAAGGGTTTTTCCTCTTTCATGGTTTAAAGACCAATTCTTATCATCAACAACAATAATTATCCATAATGTACCTAAACTCTTCCATAATCATGAGGCATAGCCATCTTTTCATCAATCCCATTTACTAACACACCGCATTATATATATATATATATACATAAAATATGAAAACACTGCATATGTGTCTCAAATCAAAGATATAACAAGTTAAAAGTATCCCTACCTCAAGAATGAAGACAAAAAGTAAAAACCCAACTCCAACTTTGATGAAATAGCAAAACGATCAGTAGAACTCTTGATCCAAGCTTTCCTTTCAACCTCCTTGAAGGATCTAGGGTGGATTTAAGGTAAAAACTAGAGAAATCAATTGTTTTAGGGCTAGGGTTTTGAAAATGGGTGAGAGAGAAAAAGAGAGAAAAGAGGGTGGAAAAAGTAAAAGAGAAATGGATTTGATCGACTTTTAAGTGAGTTGTCCTGAACATACCACTTGAGCGAACTTTTCACTGCTCGAGTGGTAAACGCAAGGTTCTAGAAGTTTTGCAAAGTTATAGTGAAAATACTGGGAGCCTAATTTCTACGTTATAGCTACCACTTCATCACTCGAATGGTCTCGCTTGCAAACTGACAAATTACTGAGAGCTATGCATCTGCACTCGAGCGACCTAATGACCGCTCGAGCGGTCTGCCCGAACGAACTATTACAATATGGACTCTATTTGACAAATATTTCTTTTTCATATATTTTCCATCGTAAATTGAGATAATCTACAAACCTTATCAGGGCTTACTTTTTTTTTAAGAGAGCCACGTCAGTATGTATTTTGTTAATTACATGTAGAGTTCTACACAAATCCAAACCTAATTTAACTATTTTATATGGACTCTATTTGAAAAATATTTCTTTTCTATATATTTTTCATGGTAAATTGAGATAATCCACAATCCAATACCAATTTTGCGTCACATTTTTCTTCTTAATTCTTTTAGGGTATAACGATTTTTTTTTAATGCTAAATTGTTTTTTATTTTATTATATATATATATATATATATATATATTTATTTATTTATTTTCTCGTACATTATTATATACCCCAATACCAATTATATATTATGGATTTGTCGTTTAAATTTTATAGTGATTCTATATATGAAATTATACTTCATTTCTTACATCATATATATATATATATATTTAAAAGTAGTGATTTTCTTGGCACATTATAAGGGCTTACTTTTTTCTAATAAAGCCGCGTCAGTATGTATTTTCTTAATTACATATAAACTTCTACACAAACCAAAACCTAATTCAAATTATACTAACTTTACCTATTTTATATAGACTCTATTTGAAAAATATTTTTTTTCCGTATATACTCTCGAGGAACCTCTCAAGTTTAGATTTCGTGCTTGAATTACTTTTTTAATTATTGAATAGTAAGTTCTTTTATGTTTTGACATCATGTTACAGATGATTAATCACTTCACATATTGAATTGTATCTATCTTTTGGATGTTTTCATTATTTTTTCTTTTTGGGTTTAAATGTTGTTATGTGATTCTTTCTTAGTTAGTCGTTGTTTAATTTATTTTATATGGTTGATATTTTAATTTAATTAAGAGCGTTTATTTTACAATCTTATAATTTAATATATATATATATATATCATATAAAATTATTATATGATAATCTAACTATAACATATTTTTAATTTTTTTAATAAATTTTATATAATTTTTATTTCTACATATTTTTATTTTCCAAATGAATATAAAAGAAAATTAAATAGTTTGAATTAATTTTAATTTTATGTTACTAATTTAACTATTATTTTTAATATCAAAATGAGTATTTATTTTACTATTTTATAATTTAATATATATCATACAAAATTATTATATGATAATTACACTTTTATAATACGATAGAACTAAAATTATCAAAATACACAAATAATTTAACTAAAATTAATATATATAAGTATTTAAGTAACAATTTTATAAAACAATAGCGCTAATATTATCAAAAATAAATAATTAAAATCATACTCTACATAATTAATTTTTGTATTTTCTTCTTAGTTATATTTAATCTTTTAAATAAATTTTGGTGTAGTTCTATTTCTACAGATTTTTATTTTTCAAATAAATATAAAAGAAAAATAAAATTAAATAATTAGAATCACTTTTAGTTTTATATTACTAATTCTTTTTCTAATTTAATTATTATTTTTAATATCAAAATGAGTGTTTATTTTACTATCTTATAATTTAATATATATACATATATATATCATATGAAAATATATATATATATATATATATCATATGAAATCATTATATGATAATTACACTTTTATAGCACGATAGAACTAAAATGGTCAAAATAAACAAATAATTTAACTAAATTTATTATATATAAGTATTCAAGTAATATTTTTATAGAACGTTAAGACCAAGATTATTAAAATAAATGATTTAAATTATAAAATATTGTCATATAAAAATATTATAATAGATCATAATCAAACACCAATTGAAATATAATTAAAGACTCTATACATCACTTTAGACATAACCAAAAACATAAGAAATTAGCCAAGACCTTTTCAATTAATAACCAAAATAATACATTATGAGTTGTAACCAAGTTATAATCTATATATTATAAAATTTTCCATTTTTTTTTAAACTTTTTATAAGCCTTTTACATAGAACCACATACACAGCAACAAATTTTCATCGGCCATTAACAAATCTATTTATATTTGACTTTCAATTATTAAAATATTTAGATTCAAAATTAATTTTCTATTTTAAAAATAAATTTATATACATCACACTGGTCAAGTGCTAATTATTTATTATAAATGAAACAATCAAAAAGGGGAATGGAAGTCTGGTTGTGGTTAAATTAACAGCAATGATTCATCCCTCTAATTTGGAAGCACTAATTGAACACTAATGAGGTAGAAATTTTTTTTTAAAAAAATAAAAATTTAAGACCAAAACATCACATCAATGAGTGCGGCTCACCAATTAGTACTCTCCTAGTGTTCCTAAATTAGTAGTTTTAAACATTTTTCTTAAATTAATTGTAAGGTGTAGGCATCTCAATCCCGTTTGGTAAATATTTTGGGGCTAAAAAAGTATAGAAAGACAAAATAGGCAATATAAACTAATAAGATAAAATGTTACATCCAAATCGTAATTATTACACTTTTTCTTTTACAAAAATCAAAAAAATCCAAAAACAAAAACTAAATGAGACTAAAAAAGTCCGACTAAAAAATTCTCAATACAAAAAAATTGACTACCATAATCAATACCAAACGAAACTTGAATGCAGCTGATGGACCCCACTCTTCAAAGCTCCTCAACGCCAAATTTTTCTATTCTTATATTGCCTCATGTCTTGTATTATTATTAAGATTGTAACACACCAAATAATTTTTACGAAAATTATATGATAATCAATTTTTTGAATACCTTAAGCTAAATTAATATAACATAGTTAAATTAATATTTGAAAAAAAAAATTCAATTTTATAATTATATGTGTTAAAATGTAATTTAACTTAAAATTAAAAGTCTTTATATCTTATCAAAAAAATGGTAATATAATTAGTCCATTGAATAATTAGTCATTTGTTTCTTTGCCTTTGTTAGTGGAGAACGACCTTTGTCTTTATTAGTGGATTAAGGGTTATGGATAAGAAACATTGAGATAAGGGAACTTGTTGGATAAGTCTAGAACAAATCATCTATGGTGGGATGACTAAAAAAGTGTGTTAATGAGTGTTATATGACAAAAAATGATAAAAATAGGTGCCCCAAAATGTATATTAAGGTGAGTTAAGAGTTTGTTAATTTTAGAGAGTGAGTGGTGGTGCAATGGATGCGTTAAGAATATATATATAAAATAAATTAATAATTTAATTTAATCAAATATTTCAAGCCCAAAAAAAAATCTCAACAAGTAAATATATATATATATTGCTGTTGACCAGCCGGATGTCCGACCGGTCAATCGGTCAGACCAATTTTTTTTTTTTTTTTCCCTTTTCTTGAAGGGTCCAGACGTCTGGGGTGAACTTCCGGCGGGACGTCTGGGGAGACTTCCAACCGGACGTCCGGGAGGACTTCCCCAGGCACACAACTCTCTCTCCCTCGCTGGCTAAATTGCTCGCTGCAATTAACACACAAGTTAACATCTGACACTAACGTTAAGCACTAACACACAAGTTAGCAGCTCCATTGCAGCCCCAAACAACACCTTGAGCTTGCCAAAACTTGGCATCTTACACTAACGTTGAGCTTAGTATGTCCATTGTGAATACTCTAAGATAAGAAGTTGAACGTGGCAATTGTTGTGCATGAGAGCCATGTGTTCAATTATTAGGAAGGGAGCTCCGCTCAAGTTCTCCTATAAATAGGTGATGCAATAGGAAAGTGAGACAAAACAAGCAAACAAGAGAAAGGAAGAAAGTTGTAGCAGAGGAAAAATAAAGTAGGAATTAATATTAAGGTGAGTTTTATTATATTTTGAGTTATCTTAACTTGTTTTATGTACTTTATATTTTGTAAATTATATTAGTTTTTAAAGTATATTATTTGTTGAATGAACCTATTGCTTAAAAAGGAAAACCTATGGATATAACAATTTATTAAATATATTTTTGAGCAACTATTTTGTGAGTACCGCCATAGAGGTCCCATGCCGGGAACTTAAATAACCAGTGGCCTTCGGATTTGTCACTTTGGTGACCGTCTAGTATGGAGCAAATTGTTGTGTGAAACTAAATGCTACACTATTGTGGGAGTTACCTCTAGAGTCCGTACGAGTCACTTCTTGGGTCCTTTTATCTGTATTGTCATGGATCCACTGACCCTCTATTCTGTTATTTGTTTTGTATCGTGGTTGTGATTATTTTACTTAAAAGACTTATGTACTATATGTTTGTTTTTGTAAAATGATTTATACCAAACTATTCTCTGTTTAGCCTAAATAATTATCCGTGGTGATTTTTGTACCTTTATGCTCTCAGTATAATATTTCTTACTTTGCCATATGTTTATAGCTGTTAAACACTTTCAAGTAATAAGGCTTAGGGAGGAATGCTAATTCCTTATTCATAAGTTGGAAGTAGCAGGACTAGTGCGTGGGATAGGCACAAGGCACTTTGTAATTATAGTCTAACTCTGGCAATATAAATAAATAGAAGCTTCAATATGTAATTGCATGTAGACCACTTTTGTAAATCTCTCATATATCAAGAAATACAACTAAAGGGATTTGATTAGTATGATGATAACCGGAATTTCATGATTATTTAACTGAAAATGAATAAATAAGGATTTTTATATGTTAATTATTTGGGGCGTTACATCAGGAGGTGGACCCACTCTGTTTACATTTAGCCCTTTCGGTTTCCTTTGTTAATTTTGCTGAAATTTGAATGCAAATGTTCAGTAATAATAAAAGCATTAAAATTATCCATGATGGGATCCAGATTTGTTGTTTTAGAATTACAAAGTCATGAAATATGATGAGCAGCCCTTGTTTTGGTGTATTATCTACTTGAAACGGAGACACTTTTATGTTTATGCACCCCTCATGAACGCTTAATAAACGTTCTGTAGGAGGTTCCACTTAATTGGGCAAGGCATGAAGATGTGAAACAGAGGCTTGCTTTCTACCTAAAAATTGCAGTTATGCTTTTCGGTAACTTTTTCCTGCTTGCTCTTCATCCTGGAGTTTCACTTCAATGCAAATTAGTTTTAATTAACAATTAGAAAGTTCTTTGACTCATTATCTATTCTAAACATGACGCAATTCATTTCAGTTTTACAGATACAATTGGATTGGATTATATAAAGAATATAAAGAAGAGGTTGCTTCAAGATGGCCTTTGCCTCATTGTATTATTCTCATCCATCCCAACCAATAGCAACGTGACCCCATGCGTGAAGTGCGTGGGGGGCCAACTAGTATAATATGAAAATTTGAATTATAAGTCTATTACATTAAATTTTTAACTTTGTTTTGGTAGATGTTGCTTTGCTCATTTTGGTTTCACTAGATGAATAAAATGTGCACTTCAAGACCATTAGTTCAAGGGTTCAGGTCTCGTGCCTGGAGCTCATGATGTTATTTGGTGAGTTTTGAAAATAAAAAATTACCCGTCCGTTTGGTTTGATTTTTTTAAAATTATTTTTAGATGAATTCTCATTTATTTTTATTGATTTTTTTGTTGATATTTTACTATTTTTTTAATACTTTTTAGATACATCTAATCTTGATGTATCTAAAAATTTATATAAAAAAATTATTAAAATATAAAAAATGTTCAAAAAAGATAAACAAAATCCATTTAAAAATAAGTTTTGGAAAACTATGTTGGAATAGGAGGCCTGTTTTTGTACAATTGTGTTGCAATGAAATTGGTAGCCTTAGACATTGTTGTTACCGTGGCTGCAATTGGTATTGCGCATGTTAATACGAAAACATTTTGAAGGCCTCATCAATCAGGAAAACTCATTTTTTTCGAAAGCATTCTACCTGTAAGATAAATTGATGTATTTTTATTGATTGATATGTATTACAAGATTGTTGTGTATATTGATCTATAGTATTACAAATCAGAGTGGCATTATATAGGAGAGGGTTTGGGTTAGTGAGTGGTGGTAGTGGATGGTAGTGGAGGTGGTGGGTGGTAGTGGAGATGGTAAGTGTGTTAGGTTTAGTGGGGTGGATGTAGTGGGTTAGGTTAGTGCGACAAACTCGACCAACTCCTCCTCTCTGTCTCCATCTGCAACGGCGAAGACTTAGGCCCCTTCGTCCTAAACATCTCCCAGCCCATGCACCCACCAGCAGCCATGATTAACCCCAACACACGCATGAGGCAACACACGCCACCATTGCCATCACACACCACACCTTATCCGATTTGGAGCCCTCAACTGCCACATTTGTGACCTTGACCCATACCCAGACCTTGGTCTTCATTCCTTCTATGTTCGCAGAGGGCAAGTATACAGTCAGCTTGGACTTTGGCTCATCAAATTCGTAGCATGTTATGTTCTGTGAAAAAAGACCTGGAGGCAAGTTGTATTCCCGCAGCAGCTTCTGCCCCAGCACCCGCTACAAACAGTATGGGTTCTGATGCTTGCAGTGTGCTGTCCAAGGCATTTCAGTAGGCGATCACGTGGTTACATTCATGTTTTCCACTGGCTTTGTCCCTTTTTTTTTTGCTTCCATTCCCACTTCTTTATTTATTTTTAATCATTTTTTATGTGACTTTCGGCACCACTTTTGACCCAACAGGGAAAATGATCACACATGGAGACCCTCACCCCACTCCACTGTCTTTTCTTTAACACACTCCACTTTCTTTTCTTTTTTTTTTTATATTTATTTTAATCCTTCTTTTGAAACCAATCCACCCCACTCCACTGTCTTTTCTTTAACACACTCCACTTTCTTTTCTTTTTTTTTTTATATTTATTTTAATCCTTCTTTTGAAACCAATCCACCCCACTCCACTGTCTTTTCTTTAACACACTCCACTTTCTTTTCTTTTTTTTTTTATATTTATTTTAATCCTTCTTTTGAAACCAATCCACCCCACTCCACTGTCTTTTCTTTAACACACTCCACTTTCTTTTCTTTTTTTTTTTATATTTATTTTAATCCTTCTTTTGAAACCAATCCACCCCACTCCACTGTCTTTTCTTTAACACACTCCACTTTCTTTTCTTTTTTTTTTTATATTTATTTTAATCCTTCTTTTGAAACCAATCCACCCCACTCCACTGTCTTTTCTTTAACACACTCCACTTTCTTTTCTTTTTTTTTTTATATTTATTTTAATCCTTCTTTTGAAACCAATCCACCCCACTCCACTGTCTTTTCTTTAACACACTCCACTTTCTTTTCTTTTTTTTTTTATATTTATTTTAATCCTTCTTTTGAAACCAATCCACCCCACTCCACTGTCTTTTCTTTAACACACTCCACTTTCTTTTCTTTTTTTTTTTATATTTATTTTAATCCTTCTTTTGAAACCAATCCACCCCACTCCACTGTCTTTTCTTTAACACACTCCACTTTCTTTTCTTTTTTTTTTTATATTTATTTTAATCCTTCTTTTGAAACCAATCCACCCCACTCCACTGTCTTTTCTTTAACACACTCCACTTTCTTTTCTTTTTTTTTTTATATTAAGAGGCGCGCGATGCGCGTGGCTGCCTCGGCTATTTAACCAAGACGGAGCTGAGGCCGAGGCAGAGGCTGAGACAAGAAACTGAGAGAAACCGCTGAAGAATTCTGCGTTGTGCTGAGAGAGAGAGGCTGTAACACTGTTGTGCTGAGAGAGAGAGTCTGTAACACTCTGTTGCGAGAGAAAATGGCTTCGTCGTCCCGTGGGCTGCTCTGATACCATGTAAGATAAATTGATGTATTTTTATTGATTGATATGTATTACAAGATTGTTGTGTATATTGATCTATAGTATTACAAATCAGAGTGGCATTATATAGGAGAGGGTTTGGGTTAGTGAGTGGTGGTAGTGGATGGTAGTGGAGGTGGTGGGTGGTAGTGGAGATGGTAAGTGTGTTAGGTTTAGTGGGGTGGATGTAGTGGGTTAGGTTAGTGGGTTAGGTTTAGTGTACATTAACACTACCTATGCAAATTTTGTTATTATAATATCTATGAAGACAAGTTATTGGTTTATTAAATTTTGTTATTATGACAAGGATGTGATTGTGTTTGATTTGAGATTGGATATAATAGCTAAATTTAGCTTAAGTGTATATGCAGTATGATGTGTTGATTTGAGAGGGTGGTTGGTTTATTTAGAATAGATTGTGGTAGGAGTGTTTTTAGGCACATGTTCTTCGGTTAGATTGTGCTTAATTAATTCTTTTGGATTGCGAAGCATTGGATGGCATACATTGTATAGTTTTTTTTTTTAATTTTTGTTTTTATTCTGAAGGATTGCATCATACTAATTGGTATTCTTTATTTGGTGTTCAGTATTTTTTTTCCTTATTACAGAGCGTCAGATTTACAAGGTCTTAAGTGGACTTCAAAAGTGGGACACCTATTATTTTATAAAAAATATTATGAATAAAATAATAATGGGTTTGGTTAACGAGTACCCTAAGGCCCCGCTTGTTTTTCACCATCACAGTTCAGAGTGGACTGTGATTGATGAACAATAATCGTAGCTCATGCTTGTTTTGTTTGTGGCCTTCGGATTGGTAGTCCGTTCGGACTAGGATGGGCCTTGGGCGAGCGGATTGTTAGTCTGGGCAAAGAGGTGGTATTACAAAAATAGTCCGTTGGCTTAGTAAGTTGCTAGACGTCCCGCCGGTCAACTGTAATTTTTTTTTTTTGACATGTTGGGTTTTTTTTTAATATTAATGTTTAATGATTTTATATTTTTTGTTAAGTAAAAATCATAATTTTATTTGTTTTATTATTTAATATAAAAATAATTTAACAATTCCCACACTAACAACTATCATTAAAACAAACGTAATTTTACTAATCCCCTCACTATCAATCTCCTTAGTAACAATCTCCTCACTATTAATCTTCTCACTATCAATCCCCCCGTTCTATCTCTGAAAACAAACGGGGCCTTAGGATCCGTTTGTTTTGGGAGATGGAGTAATGAATGGGATTGAGGTAGAGGTGAGACCCACTAATATTGTGTTTATTTGAAAATTTGAGGAGGGGATTCATAATACCTTCAGATTAAGATGAACCTTCAACATTGGGATTCATAGTCTGCTTAGAGACACGGTATTAGAAAATAGTCCGTTCGGTTTAAGGTGTTACTGGCCATCCAGGGGGACGTTCGGCCAATCAACCGACCAAGTGCAATTTTTTATTTTTTTTTTCTTTAAAATGTTGGGCAGCACATTTTGAACATTAATATTTAATAATTTTATTTTTTGTTAAGTAAAAATCATGGTTTTTATTTGTTTTATTATTTTATATTTATTTTATACAAAAATAATTTAACAATCCCCACACTAACAACTATCATCCAAAAAATACAATTTTACTTAATCCTCTCACTATCAATCTCTTCCATTCTACCTAAAAACAAACAGGACCTTAGGTACTTTTTAACAAAATCCAATAATAATTACTAATAAATTTTTAATTGGTTAATAGCCACAAAAAGTTTCCTTACACATATATCTATAAAATTATAAATTAAAATTTACTTTCATATATTAAGTGTACGAGGACGAAATAATCTGTCTCATATAATCTTGTTGATCAAGTTTGCATTCCTCCAAACATCCTCGTCTTATCACCTGAAAACACAAACGTGAGCTAGCCGGCGGGTGTGTGCCGAAAATCCCTTCAATGCCTAAGTCACCAAATAAATAAAAGCACACAAAAGATCTGTGTACTTAAGAGTAAGAATTGTAATATTTGTCCATAGGTTCTGTCACGAGCTTTTGTAAATTCCTCCAGGCACAATCCTAATAGGACTCTAATTCTCCTTAGCAGAGTCCTCCTAAGAATCACTTTCCCACAGGATAATGTCTATCGTGATACCACTCTACTCGCTGTCAACCAAGTGAGATGATTAATCACCCTGCTCGGCTCACTATGCCTAGTCGAGCTATCTGGTGCAACTATTTTGACCGGACTATGCAATCACTAACCACCATTCTACAGCACACCATTCTGGTTCGTCCACCAATGGTGCACACAACAATCTCAAGGTCCATTGATCGGCCTAGGAACCTTTTGTAACATGACCAGGCTATCCAAGCTCTCGCCTCGGCCCATAGTGCAACCCAACATCTAATGATACAGTTAGCTCGACCCAATTTATCCAAATAAATTACCCTCTCATTAAGATAAAAAGAAATTATTACAAAGACTAAAAAGAATAAAATATGATCTTGTTGTTTAATAATTTAGTAATAATCAACACAAATAACATAATCGACTGATATCTTATCAGATAACGAAATGATTATGTTGTTGTGATTTGATATCCGATAACACAATCATAATCCACACAAATCCCAATCCAATGACTATCTGATAGCAAAGCACAAATTATTAAAACAAAATTAGGGGAAAAAATTAAGGCGAAATTATTCAATTAAGTTGTGATAAAGAGAGAGGGAAAAATAATTTGGCAAACAAAATTAAAGAAAAGAAATTAAGGTAAAATTATTCAATTAAAATATGATAAAGAGGAGGCAAAAAAAAAATAAGACGATGTTATTTATTCTATTAAAATTTGATATATATATAGAGAGAGAGAGAGAGAGAGATGTTGACATTAGAATCTATTTGAGCTCATTATATAATACAGGGTTTATTACATTTGTTACCCCTAAATTATCGTCAAATTGTCCTAAATTATCAGTCTATTTAGTTCATAAACTATCGATTGAATCTATTAAGTCCCTAAAATATTTAATTCAAAGTTATTTAGTCCTTAAAAAAATTACAAAATTAAAATATATTTTCATAAATATTATAAATTAGTAAAATACCTGCCCAATTAAGATTTTATTACAAAAAAATTTAAATTTTTATTTTGTTTGTAATAAGTGTTTTTATTTCATTTTGTATTTAAATTAATATTAGAGTAAATTATATGAATATTAGATATACTAAAAAAGTATAATTAAATAATTTAAATAATAGCATTTCATTACAAATAATAATAAAACAAAATAATACACTAATTAAGTAATAAAAAAACTTATCGAAAAACTTAAAAATAATCAATTAGAAATTATATACAAAATTTGACATATAATAGTAGATAAAAGCAAGCACATAACCATTGTAAAAAATAAGTGAGAAAATACTATAGATAATTACTTTTACCGTTATAAAGGAAATTTCCCATAAGGACTGACGTCACTTTTCGAAGACAGAATAAAAATTTAAGGTTTTTCTGAAATAAAATTTTAATTAGATTCGGTATTTTATTAATTTATAATACTTATGGACTTAGTGTAATCTTGGTATGCCATTTTAGTGTATCATTTACAAACCTCAATGGGTCAACCTAAGAATTAATGGGAACAATTGAAATCTTGGTTTTCACTCTAAGCCTATCCTTTTACTTGTTTATGGGGAACTCCACAAAGGCAATTGCTCATCTGTTAATTTGGCCCTTTGTTCGAATTTGGATCAAAAGTCTTGTAGAAGTTGTCATATTTCTCATATTTCTGTTTCTTGTTTTTGAGATAACATTTGATTATCATCATAAATCATAAATTAATTGAGAGAATTTGTATGTAAATCATTGGTGATTATATGATTTGATCTTATTTAGTTTCTTCCTTTAATCAAGAGTAAATAGAAGTTTCCATTTGAGATTATTTTTGTGTATGGGTAGTAAGTGCATATGAATTTGTCAATTGGGTGCCAATGGGTGTTTATTTATACAGATATTTATAATATGAGCTCTTGTCCGGTTTTGTTGCATATTTATTTTTGGTGGAGATTTCTATCACAAGTGTTAAAACTTTTTGTTCTTTAATTTTGCTTTGTTAGCAAAAATGGATTGAGTTGGTTGATCTAACTAGAGTTATTCAAAAAATTTATTTTTCCTTTTTAATCATTTTAATCTTTCTCACTATACTACTTTTGTTCTTCCTATTGATCCTTGTTACTTGCACAAAATTTCACTATGAATAAAGACATTAATTTAGATAAATTACACATGCGAAACTTATCCTCAAGATCCTAATATAATTTTTTTTCCCAATGATCTATTACATTTTCAACACAAACCAAACAAGTACTGGTGGTGGTTCTGTGTGTATTTTATTTGAGCATATGGTGGAGTACATGGTGGGCAAAATGAAGGTACAAATTAATAGGGTAAATTACACTTTAACGCCTTTGGTTTGTTTAAAAACACGGAGCCCTCCTACAGTTTCATTTGTAACACTTAAACCCCCTGTATTTCATATCAGAGTGTAATTTTGGACGAACGTAACAAAAGTTGTAAAAAGTCATAAATGCCCCTAGATATTTTACATCCCCCAGTCATTTCGTTTCATTTGACTAATACAGTATTTGTATCGCTATCTTCTCTCTCTCTATATATATATATATGTATATATCTTCTCTCTCACCGTAGTTGATTGGATTGAATTAGGGTTTTATCATCAATCGATCCATCATATTGCGAATGCCATCCATAGTTTAGGTATGTGTTGTTTACCCTAATTTATTTTTATCGTTAGATGTTGATTTTCCTTAATTTTTATTCATATCTTAGTTTGTGTTGACTTCGATTTACAAAATTAGTAAAATTTGTGCATGGTATGCCTATATTGCTTTAATTTTGGGGGATTGTGGTTAAAGTGGAGTGGAGTGAGATGGGGTATAGAGCTTTATAAATGATGGGTATTTTTTTCATGATATTAACTTATGTTTTTTTTTTTTTTTTTTTCATATAGTTGTTTTTGTATACTTTATTTTTCTGTATTCATGCCTTTTATTACTTTAATTTTTTGGGGATTTTGGTTAAATTGGGGTGGAATGGCGTGGGGTATAGAGCTTAATAAATAACAAGTATTTTTTTTATGATGTTAACTTTGGGATTTTTTTAGTGTCTACATTCATGCCTTTTATTGTTTTATATATATATATATATATTTTTTTTTTGAGATTTTGGTTAAAGTGTAGTGGGGTTTAGAGCTTTATTCATATTTTTTTATGATGGTGACTTTTTATTCATATATTTTGTTTGTGTTTAGAAAACTTGGAAAACCTTTGGATGATGGATTGACAATAATTGAAGAAGGTGTTGATGCATATACCATGATATGTGATTATGAAGATTTATATATGATTCAATTATTTGTGAAGAAGGGTCAGGAACCATTACAAGTGGTAAGTCCAAAAGGGAAACATTTGGTCCCCCCAAGAGTATCAATTACTTCTAAGCAAGCATTGACGTGGCATGAAACAAAAAATATAAGTGAAGAAGAGATGGATTGTGGAGATAGAGTGCAAAATGTAGGTAATGAAGAAATGCATCATAGAGATGGAGTGCAAGATATAGGTGAGGAGGAAATGAATCATGGAGATTGGGATGAAAGAGCAACAGATGAAGAATTAGATCATGCAGATAGAGGTAAAGATGTCAGAGATGAGGAAAGGGATAACAGAGATTGGGATGAAGAAGATAGTGATGATCTTGATTACACTGTTGATGTGAATTATGACAGTGGTTCAGAAGATGAAGACTATGAAAGTGATGAACCTGGCTGGTTGAATGAGGGTTTAAAGGGGCCAGAATATGATGATATTTTCTCACTAAAGGAGACTGTAAAGAAAAGAAAAAGGCAACCTTCTTTATGTGATCAAGGGGCAGATGAAGGGTGGTATTCTGATCCTGAGGATGAAGATCTACACACTGTACATAACTTATCAGATGAGGAATGTGAAGATAAATATCCTGAGTTTATTGAGGAAGTAGATATGAAGAAGCCACAACTCAAACTTGAAATAAAGTTTGCCACCCCTCAAATTTTTAGAAAGGCAATGAAAGAGTGGAATATCCAACATGGTTATGACATAAAGTACGTACAGAATGACAACTCTAGAATTACTGTAGTGCGCAAGCATGGATGCGGATGGAGATTGCATGTTTCTCCCATGCAAGGTGAGAGAACTTTTCAGATAAAATCATTCCAGCCAAAGCATGCATGTGGAAGGTCATATAGCAATCGCTTAGTCAACTCAACTTACTTGGCACGCAAGTATATGGACAAGTTAAGAGATGACCCTAACATCAAAGTTGGGCCTATGCAGAAAACAATTTGGAGAGAGTTAATGGTTGATGTCAATAGGCCTCAATTATATAGGGCTAAAAAGAAAACAAGAGAAGTTATTGAAGGGAATCAAAGGGTCCAATATGCAAAGGTGTATGACTATTGTGAAACTGTGAGGCTACATAATCCTAATAGTGTAATGCAAGTAGGGGTGGATAGGCCCGATGAAGACATACTTAGGTCCAACATAGAATTGTCCCCAGTTTTCCAGAGGTTATATGTTGAGTTTACAGCCCTTAGAACAGGATTTATTGGAGAATGCATGCCTATTATAGGATTTGTAACGCCCCAAAATAAATAAACATTCTACTCCATTATAATATTGCGATATCGTTTCCAACACATGCCTCAGTACATTCTTTTAGTTCTACAACATGAATTCTATCTATAATGAACAAAACTAAATTATTACAAGTTAATGCCCTAAAGGTTACAAATTTCCAAAACCTTGCCCGATTACAGCAAATGAGTCACAACTCAATACAAAGAAGCCCGTGGCTTAAATTATAACAAATAACCAAGGGAAAACAACAAATACGAGCCTCAAGCTCTAAGATCCTCCCAAGTCATCACCTTAGCGGAGGCATACCAATTTACCTGAAAGTGGTTTCCCTCGTAAGGTGAGCATAAGCCCAGAAATAAACCTAATGACATATATGAAGCTTAACAATGTCATAAGATGAATGCACGTGAAATGTCATGGTAAAACATGCATTTTCTCTCTTTGAAACAATGTAATGCGAGATTTCCAAAACATCTTTCCAAGTCAACGATATTCTTTCAAAACAATAAAGTGGTAAATATAATGAATAAATCTACAGGGTTAGTGTTCATAATAGTAACTATACAAGTCACTATGTCATTTTTACTGGTACTAACCGAAAGGTTTGGCACCTACCTCACGAGTTTAGGTCTTACACCATGAACACACAGACCAACTTAATTCTGCTTTTAACACCCCTTTATAGCTTCACCATTTATTTACCGTTTCAATAATACAATACATGCATCTCAAAACAACAATATGTTTTCCGAAACATGAAATCTCCAGTTACAAATCCATGATATGCACAATGCGATGTATGCTTTGTAAACACTTCCCTTTCCCTAATCTGCATGCAGTTTCTATAACAATCAATACAACCCTCCATCGGTTGCCAAAAACAATTATCTTTAATTAAAAGACAACATAATAATAATAATAATATCCAAAATCATAACCAAATCGGAATCCCAATGATTTATACAAAATCTCATGATTCGCAAAACAACATTCACACTCCTCACGAGTCTTGTGAATCTCAACTGAAAATATACAATTTTCCCAACATTGCTCATAGCGTTTCCAACAAAACCACCATTTCAACTGAGTAAATAATACTCGGTATTTTTCCAATTATTCAAAACATTTCTCAACCAATCCTCATTTCAACCAAAATCCCACAACCATTTCAATTTCTTATTTTTCCATCAAAACATCCAAAATCCTAGTTTTTGATTAACTTTTGGAAAACCCTTTAAAACCCAATTTTCTTCAAAAACTCATAACATAATGACCACTAGGTTACCAATCCCAAACCAAAACCAAAACCGAAAACAAATTCTATTTTCTTATTTTTCGTGTTTTTTTGCTTGCTTGGTTCCATTTTTCCAAAAACACTTTTCAGAAAATTCTATTTTCTTATATTTCGTGTTTTTTTGTTTTTACTGATTTTTTTTAATATTTTAAGCAATTGTTTTACTTTTTAGACACACCTAACATAAATACACCTAAAAATAAAAAAAAATTGTAAAAAAAATCTTTTAAAAATTCATTAAATACCAAAAATACAAAAAAAAATACAAGAATTCAGTACATTTTTTGTATTTTTATGTATTTATTAATTTTTTAAAATATTTTTTCACAATTTTTTTACTTTTTAGATACATCTACGTAAGGTGAATCTAAAAAATTAAAAAAAAAATTAAAATTTAAAAAATATTCACTAAAAAGAAAAAAACACGAAAACCAAAAAACTCAATTTTCAAAAAACTTAATTCAGAAAACTCAAACCAAACACACTGAATCTTTTTTCCCAAATTTGTGCATAATAAATATATATATCTAAGACTATTTTTTTTAAAACCCATAACTAACAAAATAACATATAACGAAGCTAAACAGTATACACACCATTAAGAAATCCCCACCTCCACTCCAGAAGAAGAGAAAGCCCAAAAGCCCCAAAACTCAACATTGACGAAAACACGAACCTTTCAAATTAGAATGAAGCTCTCAGCGAACTCTATCTTTTCTCCAAAGGAAAAAGGTGTAGAGATCAAATGGTGAGGGTATATTTGAGTTTTAAAGGTGAGTTTTAGAGAGAGGGAGAGTAGCTCTAGGTTTTTGAAATGTTTAGAGAAAGAGAGAAATGAAAAAGTGATTCAAAAAGTAACTTTTACGGTCTGATATACGTATAGATCACTCAAGCGACCAAAACACAGCTTGAGCGACCAGACACAATAAATGAGACCACTCAAGCGAACAAGTTATTACTCGAGCACACAATGATACCCTCCCAGAAGTTTTGCAGACAGAGGCTAACCGCTCGAGCGGAGCATAAAAAGGACTGCTCGAGCCAAGACCGCTTAAGCGCAAGAAACACCGCTCGAGTGAAGAACACCACACTCCCAATATTTTTGTAGACTTGTAAAATATACTGGAAGGTCTCAAAGACCACTCGAGCGCAAGAAAGTGTGCTCGAGCAAACAAGCCAAATTCTGGACAACAACTCTTTTAAAAAAACTAACTCCCAACATGTTCCTAACGCAACAATAACACTCCAACAACCAAACTCAACAAGGACTAAGATGAATAAGGATATGAACAATCAATGAAGACAATAAATCCCAGATCCAAAACAATATATGGATCGGGTCTAAATCAGAATCGTTGTAACCTCCCCCCTTAAGAAATTTCATCCCCGAAATTTAAAAAATCATTTCAACAACACAGTATTTAAATCAATCATTATAATGTGAACTAATTCAATTCATAACCATGACCCATCCACCAGTCATCCATTCTCATGACAATGATAATTAAAGCTTTCAATACTGAATATTACAATTCACTTTTTTCAAAACATATACAATGTTTACAAATAACATATAATAAGGTATAAATAACACTTCAAGCAAGGAAATCCAAGCACATATCAAACTCAGTTATTTCGAACTCAAAAGCACTTTCACTCATAGAACCACCCCGATTGCTCTAGTCACCCAAACTCTTCATTCTTCCCTTCTCATGACGACATAGACATTCCTAAAGAAAAACCCCTCAAAAGGCGAGATCTTAACCTACATTAACCCAACTACGTTGAGGAAAACCTCAACACACAAAAGAGAACAATACCTTGCCTAGCACCCATCATGAATTCTCAATTACAACTTTTACTATATAAACAAGACTTACCACAACAGACACACTAAATTTTCGGAATTGAAAACAACCGAAACCCATCATCCCTTCAAAACCAAATAAAATGAAAGAACCCATAATAACTTTTGTTCTTGTTCGTTTTGTTTGCCATAAAAAACGACACTACATAACCCTAACCATAACATCCACAAGATAACTCCTGGAACCAACCTCGACTATTATTAAATACTCACCACCAACTTGAAACAACCAAATGCCCAATAAGACCAAGTTTTAGTCCCCAGTTTCCTTTCCAAAATACTTTAATTGATAATGCTCCCAACCGTCACCTGACCAATGATACTATCGTTTCGAAAATAGAATGGTAAACCAGTTACGACATATAAATAGATCACATCAAACATGACAACAAGAAGTTTAAACAATAGCTGAAAATCATTCGAGAATTACATTCCAGTACTATAACTATGATATCTGCCAACCACCCGTTACTACACCCTCTTAAGCAATCGAACTACCACCATTGTCCCTATCTAGGAAATAATAACATAGATTAAAATGCATACCCGGATAACACTCTGAACAAATGATCTTAAGATGTACACTAGATTAAAAACACCTAAGCATTCACTCACCCCGCTTCCCAAGAATACCAAGAAAAGACAAAGTTCGCAACGTCACTTATAGAATTCTCACCCAGATAACGGTCGCTACATTGACCTCCCCAGTTAACAGCACACTTGAACCCCTTACCATCCACTAACTCTATTTCCCGCCTTCCCTCAAATACATCATCTCCCAGAAACTTCACCTCATGAGTCTAAAATCACACTTCCCAAACTTAATTAATTAAGAAAAGGTCTAAACAACGCAAATACTAACAAACTGTTTACATGCACAAGCCAAAGGAAGTAATCCGTACCAAATCTAGAACTTACAGTGGATCCCGTTAACCCAGGACAAAAGGTCACCTTAACACATACTCGGCTCTTATTGTTACTTTTAACACTTTCCTTAATTCTCTTAGTATCTCACTGCCACCCAACTCAAAATATACGTATGAAATGAGCTACTCTACTACGGACTATCATACCTCCCGATTCTAATCAGACAAGGAATCAACATCTTGGGTTCACAACTCGCATCGCACAAATACAATGTACTCCTATTCAGAGGACAAAAGTTGCAAAATGAATCCTACCTTCAGTACAGGAAACACAAAACAAGCCACATTAACACACTCTCGCATACCGCCAATCCAAAATCAAATGTGAATCTATTATTATGATAACCGCCACAAAATGAAACTAACTACCCTCTGTAAACTAGGAAGAAATTTCCATAAACGAAACTCAAGTCACCTTCACATCAACCACTCTTAATTACTCCAAACACCAACACTATCAACTCCTAATGACCTGATAAGGGATTCTTAAAGATGCACTAAAGACACTAATTTATCTAACTCACTTCTTGGTATGATAACAACAACACCTTACCCTACACCGACCCATTAGACTCAAACACTTCATCCATTTAACCACTATTCTCACTTAGCACCAAAACAACGATATTTCAACACCAAACACTCGTATATGGGATTCTACAACCTCTCTCACACCTCCTTAAGTCCAAAGTGGACTTTTCACGACCGAAACCCACAATTCCAATCACAAAACAATATACACCCCCAACATAAATCACATACAAAATCACGTACAACCACACCACACCAAAGACCGATAAGGTCCATGATAGGCTCACTACCCATACCAATCCATATGCATCCATCAACAGCTGCAACACTGCTCCTGCCACCATTAGACACAACCCTCTTACTCTCCTAAGAAGCCTCCACTACAATAAATTAAAACTTATACTTCTATCCTAAGCCAATAGCTAACATCAACCAACCTGAACATACTGATTGGTATAACTCCACCCTCACAATATCCCAACTAGTCACAATAACCCTCAAAATACCCATCTTCCATAACCAACTCTACCATCCACTCATTCTAAATCAATTTCAACCAAACACAAATTAGTTAACATAGCAAACAATCCCTAAGTCAAAATAAGGCTATCCAGCCATCACATTCCCAAGTCAAAACACAATAGTTCATACCCATCAATATGAAGAATTCCAAATTCCACAACAACTCATCACATTAAAGGAAACTCAAAATCACAACATATCCAACTCATAAAATAAACAACCCACCATACATACATACATACATAAACAAAAGTCATAATATTTCAACTTTCCACACCGTACCGGTTACAAAACAAAATGATCACATAATAATTACAACCATTTTACCCACCAGTCACAAAATAAGATAACCAAAACTAACTACCCAAAACAGTCATCCCTCCACCAGCACCACTATCACATTCTTAACCAAAATGTCGAGACTAGTTATTCTCAACTCCTAGAACACTCCCAGAACTATGAAGCCAAGGACAAGAGCTACAGACGTGACCCAGCTAGCCACACTTGAAACAAACAACCATCTCCCAGTCTGAGGATAAAAGTTCGGCCTTCTAATGACCCTTAGAGTCTGGCCTACTTGGTTCTGGTATTGGTATCGTCCTTGCCCAGACGGATAAGGCTGAACCCACCCAGATTGCGGATTACCCAAAGAAGTCCAGTTGCGTACAAAAACGCCCAGTATACGCATAGCAAATAGGTGGTCCCTGAATACGTGACTGGTTCGAAGTTTGAATTGGTAAGGATCCCAATGACTGCTCCCCCTATGAGCACTCGATCGCCCCAAATCCCGATTGGCTAGATAATCTCGTTCGTGTAACTATTGGTTGAGGCAACAACCTTGCCTTTCTCCTTTGGTTCTTACTAGGTCTACCACGACCCCAAGTTGCAAGAGTTTCCGAAGTGTCCTTCTTACCACTCTGCCCCATGACTAGAACTACAGCCTCCATATGAGTTGTCGCTTCCACAAGTGCATGATAATTCCTATGCCAAGACCTGACAATCTTTTCCCGAACATCATCACATAACCTACTCTCAAACTCCGCACAACAGAGCTCCTTGGTTTTCACTAACTCTAGAGCGAACCTCAATAGATTGGTAAACCACACCTCAAATTGTGCCAAAGGTGTAGTACCTTGGCGTAACTCTAGAAATTGCTTCATCAATTCTTTCCATATGGAAAGAGGAAAGTCGTCACATCCTTGCCTAGACATCCTAATCAAAATAGATGCAACAAATTTAGCACACATCTATGATGCCCCCAATAAAATCTCATACACTAGTATTAAAACACACAATGCATTCCACATAAGCACTTAGTCACATACGAATCATGTCCTTAAGATAGGATTTGTTCTAGGAAACCCCGAGAATTCCTATTAGAACAACATCGATCAAGTTTCCTTCTAATAAGACCTCCAAGTGTTTAACAAGCACAAATCACATCCTAAGGATCTAATTCCATACTCACCTAGCCACATAAACATGTTATCATTTAGCATACTGAGCATATAACATCTCTGTTAAGTGAAACAAACCCATTGTGGTAAGAACCACTTCTCACGTATCCAAAGTATTCAAACCCGGTACGCTTTGATACCAAGTTGTAATGCCCCAAAATAAATAGGCATTCTACTCTATTATAATATTGCAACATCATTTCCAACACATGCCTCAGTACATTCTTTTAGTTCTACAACATGAATTCTATCTATAATGAATAAAACTAAATTATTACAAGTTAATGCCTTAAAGGTTACAAATTTTGAAGGCCTTGCCCAACTACAACAAATGAGTCACAACTCAATACAAAAAAGCATGTGGCTTAAATTATAACAAATAATTAAGGGAAAACAACAAATACGAGCCTTAAGCTTTAAGATCCTCCCAAGTCATCACCTTCGCAGAGGCACACCAGTCCACCTGAAAGTGGTTTCCCTCGTAGAGTGAGCATAAAGCCCAGTAAAAATAAACTTAATGACATGCTTGAAGCTTAACAATGTTATAAGATGAATGCACATGAAATGTCATAGTAAAACATACATTTTCTCTCTTTGAAACAATGTAATGCGAGATTTCCAAAACATCTTTCCAAGTCAATGATATTCTTTCAAAACAATCAAGTGGTAAATATAATGAATAAATCTCCAGGGCTAGTGTTCATAATAGTAACTATACAAGTTACTATACCATTTTTACCGGTACTAACCGGAAGGCTCGGCACCTATTGCTCGGGTTTAGGTCTTACACCATGGACACACAAGCCAATTTAATTCTGCTTTAACACCCTTTTATAACTTCACCATTTTATTTACCATTTCAATAATACAATACATGTGTCTCAAAACAACAATACGTTTTTTGAAACATGAAATCTCCAGTTACAAATCTATGATATGCACAATGTGATGTATGATTTGTAAGCACTTCCATTTCCCTAATCCACATGCAGTTTCTACAACAATCAATATAACCTTCCACCGGTTGCCAAAAACTATTATCTCTAATTAAAAGACAACACAATAATAATATTCCAAAATCATAACCAAATCAGAATCCCAATGATTTATACACAATCTCATGATTCCCAAAACAATATTCACACTCCTCACGAGTCTTGTGAATTTCAACTGAAAATATATAATTTTCCCAAAATCACTCGTATTGTTTCCAACAAAACCGCCATTTCAAATGAGTAAATAATACTCAGTATTTTTCCAATTATTCAAAACATTTCTCAACCAATCCTCTTTTCAACCAAAATCCCACAACCATTTCAATTTCTTATTTTTCCATCAAAACATCCAAAACCCTAGTTTTTGATTAACTTTTGGAAAACCCTTTAAACCCTAATTTTCTTCAGAAACTCATAACACAACGACCACTAGGTTACCGATCCCAAACCAAAACCGAAAACAAGTCCTTTTTCCCAAATTTATGCATCAATATATATATCCAAGACTATTTTTTAAAAGCCCATAACTAACAAAATAGCATATAACGAAGCTAAACAACATACCCACCGTTAAAAAATCCCCACCTCCACTCCAGAAGACGAGAAAGCCCAAAAGTCAACGTCGACGAAAACACAAACTTTTCAGATTAGAATAAAGCTCTCAATGAACTCTATCTTTTCTCCAAAGGACAAAGGTGCAGAGATCAAAGGGTGATGGTGTATTTGAGGTTTAAAGGTGAGTTTTAGAGAGAGAGGGTACATCTAGGTTTTTAAAATGTTTAGAGAGAGAGAGAGAGAAATAAAAAAGTGATTCAAAAAGTGACTTTTACAGACTGATATACACGCAGACCGCTCGAGCGACTAGACACAATAAGTGAGACCGCTCGAGCCAAGACCGCTCAAGCGCAAGAAACACCACTCGAGTGAAGAACACCACACTCCCAGTATTTTTTGCAGACTTACAAAATATACTGGAAGGTCTCAAAGACCGCTCGAGCACAAGAAAGTTTGCTCGAGCAAACAAGCCAAATTCTAGACAACAACTCTTTTAAAAAAATTAACGCTGCACCTGTTCTGAACGCAATAACGACACTTCAACAACCAAACTCAACAAGGAATAAGATGAATAAGGATATAAATAACTAATCAAGACAAGAAATCCAAGATCCAAAACAATAAACAAGTCGGGTCTAAACCGGAATCGTTATAGGATTGGATGGGTGTCATTTAAAAGGAATCTATGGTGGACAATTATTATGTGCACTTGGAAGAGATGGGAGTAACAACAACTACTTTCCAATTTTATAGGCAACTGTTGAGGAAAAGAGTAAAGATTCTTGGATGTGGTTTTTAAGGAAACTCATGGATGATATTGGTAGTCTGATGACATGGGATGGGTCTTCATTTCTAATAGACAGAAGGGGTTGGTACCTGCATTTGATGAGGTAATGCCACATATGGAACATAGGTTTTGTATGAGGCATATTTACTCAAATTTCATAGCAAAGTTCAAAGGGATTGAATTGAGGGACCTATTGTGGAAGGCAGCTGCAGCTAGGACTGTGAGGAAATTTGAATTTCACATGAACAAGTTCAAGGGAATGGATCCAAAAGAGAGAGCATACAAGTGGCTAAGGAAGATAGATCCTGTTTTATGGACTAGGTCCCATTTCAACCCAAGAAGTAAGTGTGATACATTGGTCAACAACATGTGTGAGTCATTCAATAACAATATCTTGGAAGCTAGGGACAAACCCATAATCAGTATACTTGAATGGATTAGGAGGAGAGTTATGCACAAGATCCAAATCAAGAAGGAAGGGATGCAAAAATAAACTGGTGAAATTTGTCCCCATATTTTGAAAGATTTGGAAGCACTCAAGGTAAAAGCCAGGAATTGTTTTGCAACCTAGTGTGGTGAAAGAAAATTTGAAATTGATTGTGGTGATACCATACATATTATTGATTTAGAGGAAAGGAAATGCAGGTGTAGGATGTGGGATTTGATTGGAATACCTTGCAAACACACAATCAGCTCCACAAATGTTCAAAGAGAGAAACTTGAGGACTATATGCACCCTTATTACAGTAAGGACCATTATCTTGTAGCCTATAATTCAATAATTCACCTTGTTCCAGGCCAACATGATTGGGTTGAAACAGAATTGCTAGTAGTGGCTCCTCCATTCTACAAAAAGCAGCCTAGAAGACCACCAAAAATGAGAAAGAATGGGATAGATGAGCCAAAAAACCCTATCAGAGTGTCAAGGCAGAATAGATTCATTGTTTGTGCTAGATGCCTTTAGAAAGGCCACAACCAGAGGTCTTGTAAGGGTCCGGTCCATCCCAAGTCCAAGCTTTTTAAGCAAAAAAGAGGTAAGCAACAGCAACAACCACTTTCAGTAGCAGCAACAACATCATCAGCAACAACAACAACAACAGTAACAGCTTCAGCATCTCAAGTAAGCTTTACCTCCAATTTCATTTAATTTTACAAGACTTCTATAAAAAATACTTAGTATATATATAAATCATTGCAGCCCAGAAGGAAGCTCCCTAGTAAGAGGGCCAACACATCCTCATCTCAAGCAAGATCTGTCCACTTTGCACTTTCATTTGCTTTTAAACCCTAAATTCACAATATATAATTGCATACTTGTTGCATCATTGTAGCCCACTAGAGTTGGCCACACATTTGAAGAATTTCCAAGTATGAAAGGCAACACATCATCATCTTAGGTAAGCTCTCTCTCCTTTGGAAGTTCATTTGGTTTTTGACTTAATTGACAGCATATAATTGCTTACTTGAACCATTATCATTACAGCCCACTAGAGTTCAATACACTTCTCATGAATTTGATAACTCATCATCTTAAGTATACTCAAATTTCATTTGCAAGTTCATTTTCTTTTTTAAGTAACTCACAACATTTGATTGCATACTTGTTAAATCATTACAGCCCACTGGCACTAGAGTTGCCCAAAATTCTCCACATTTCCTTACTTAGATGGCAACACATCTTCATCTCAGGTGAACACATGCACACTTCTCTCTCTCTCTCTCTCTCTCTCTCTCTCTCTCTCTCTCTCAGTTATGCAACTTCGTTTTGTTTTATACTATTCCACAATTTGTAATTGTATACTTGTTAAATCATTTCAGCCTTTCATACTTGTGTGTGTTGTAGCCCGCTAGTTATGGTAGAGGAAGAAGTGGGCCAGTTGGAGGTGGCAGGGTTATGTCTAGATCTGCATTGGGAGGTAGTTTCATACAAGAGGTAGAAGAGAAGGTGGGTCTGCAAAAGCTACAACTCAAAGGCAAACTGACAAAGGCAAAGAGAAAGCATGATAGGCTAAGCATCTTTTTTGTGTTTTGAGTCAGCTTTTGTTGTGTTTTGAGTACTTTTTAGCCTGTTAAATCATTAAGTGGGTTTGTACCAAATTTTTTTTGAATTTGCAACTGGCTAATAAACAATCGTATCTTAGTTTAGTGTGTTTTGAGAAGTACAATGGGTAGTACACAATGGTTGACTGGTCTGTTTACTTATTATTTTGCATGAAGCACTATGTTTGCTTTATTGTTTGTATTAAAGAATTGTGGTTTGTATTAAACTAATGTGAGTTGAATTATACAATTATGAGTTGATAAGGACCAATTGTTTGTGCTGTGTGTTGTCCACAGGTTTACTTGTTCAAATTGTATTGTGCACCTTATTGTTTGTTGTTTGTTTTGTATACCTTTATTAATCCACAGGTTTACTTGCTAAAATTATTTTGTATGAAGCAAATGAAGCATGTTTCAAATAGGGGAACAACATGGTGTTGCACAATTATTTTGTGTTACCTTTGTACATGAGTGCTGCACAATGGGAACCAACATGCTTCTATTCATTAATGTTCTAAAAGTTGGAAGATGTAATCAAGAATTTTATTGCATTTTTTTAGTTCATCAGATGCTTACATTTCATGACCCAAAACATTCTTTCATTACAATTGCTTCACAAACCATTTTACACCTTATTGGTCAATATAGCAACAAGAAACACTTTCTTCATTCTTCATTTTCCATATTCATTGTATTTTTCATCTCTCGAACTCTATGGCCCAATAACAACCCATTTTTCTTGCCTCCAGGCAGCTTCAACCAAAACATTGTGATGATAAAGAAAAAAACCCATGTCCCAAACAGAGCTTTACAAAACATTTTCTCCCTTCTACGACTTGTTGCTAGTTCCTTCTCCAACCGGTTCATCTCTGCACCATCTTTGGCAACACCTCCTTTCCATGTTGGCACATGGGTGGATCAACCTATTCAAAGTAGCCACAAGTTACATCAACCTACAACAAAAAATATGAATCCACAAATTCCTTTTCTAACAAAATTTAATTTTTTTTCCAAAATAATAAATTTTAAGTTTAGCTTACCCCATATCTTGCACAACCATAAAACCTTTTATCCATGTTTCCAGATGTCATTAAATTCTTCACAAGGGATCTCTCTCCACAATAAGATAGTCTTAGAGCATTTGTCCTTGAGTGTCCACTTTCAGAAGAAAATGAAGAAGCCATCCAATAAAAATCTTCAAAACCTTCAACTTTGGGAAAATCTGGGCAATTTAGGCAACTTTCAAAAAATCTAGGCAAATTTGGGTTTAGGGTTCTATGTTGTTTGGGTCTTGATCTATATACATATATATATATCGCAATAAGGGTGTTCTGGTCATTTGTCATATGTTTTTGGGTGGAAAAAACTGCTCCATTCACAGTTCCATCCGAAATTGTACTCTGGTATGAAATACAGGGGGTTTAAGTGTTACAAATGAAACTATAGGGGGGCTCTGTGTTTTTTAGGCAAACCACAGGGGGTTAAAGTGTAATTTACCCAAATAAATAATATGCCGAAGCATCATACAATAGAACCTCTTTAAATTCAACTAAGAAAAAACTCACCAGCCATATTCCATAACCTTTTTGCAATTCAACAGTTAAATCCCATCCATAAATCAATCACCACATGAAACCCCAAAAATCAATTAGCAATAGTCATGATTTAAATCAAATCAAGGGTTTGTGTTTGTGTGTGTGTGTGTGTGAGAGAGAGAAAGTGTAATAACACGACCCTTGTACATGATTCTGGTATTCTTTCAGCCCTCTATTCTGTGCTTTTGAATGCTCATTGTGAAACTCTATGTGAAATTACGTTGAATTAAGTGAAACTTGGGAATATGAGTTCCTATCTGTTGAATAAGGAAATTATCTGTCGCACTTAAACTGTTTGAATCAGAAATTGGAAGCCTTAATGGCTTAATTATCTGAAATTGGTTGTATATCTGTGATCAGCATAATTTTTAAGTAATATTAAGCATGTTTACGAAATTTCAATTTCGGAATGATTAAACGATTAAATTTTGTCTTATTCCCTTTTTATATAAATAACTATATCTATATTAAGCTTTGAGATATCGTTGATTTAGAAATATCTCCTGTGTGCAACCTAGAAGAGGGACATTCGTGAGAGTTGGAGAGAAGTCCTTCAAGTGAAGGATTTGGGAGATTTTGTGAAGATTGTCTAAATTGAACTTAAGGTATGAAAAAATTACTTTATCTAGACTCTCTCTTGATCATGGTTGGAAATTCTCCTTTGTTTGGAAAAGTTAAAGTAGATGTTGAAGGTTCTATGTGATGATTATATGTTTAAGAACCAAATTGAGTTAGAGAAGGGACATCTACATGCTACTCCTTGTTATCTCATGAACATACTTAACTATGTGTTTGAAATATAAGCTTAGATGGCTCTATATGTATGTGTTTATGTAAACCCAAAATAATGAGAACTTTGGAAAGGTTATGGTTGGTTTTGTGTACGGATTCAAATGATTGAGAGTTTAAGGAGTGTTGTGATTAATTGTTGTGTGATTTAGCACTTTATTTTGATGTTAAATCTATCCATTTTGAGACCTTTTTTTGTGTTTTCAAAGATGGAGTTTTGTATGGAATTGAGCTGCCAAACAGGGGCCAGGTCGCACGTGCGGAGGTCGTGGCCGCACGTGCGGAGGGGAGGAAAAAAATTGGGTTTGGCTACTGCTTTCGGCCGCTCAAGCGGGGAGAAGGGACCGCACGTGCGGTGCATGTCCGCACGAGCGGAGGGGATGGCCGCACGTGCGGCCCAGGTCAGAAATTCCGTTCGCTCCGTTTTACGTGCTTAACCCTCAGCTCTTTTCGAAATTTGTGTTTGATACCAGTTTATGATTATACATGCAATTGAAATGTAATAATGTAAGAAATGCTTTAAAAGAAGAAAGAAACTAATATGTGTTATCCATGTTTATAGGACACACCACCGGAGGAACCACCGCTCCGCAACAACATTGTGAGTAATAGTACACGGAATGTACATTTATTTACCGTTAATATCTGTTATGACCATTCTGTTTTCTGGTAGACACGACATTAACATATGTATTGATCAGAACTTGGTGACAATGTAAGGTTAACTACATTTCTGTATATTTCTGGGCCGAAAGGCTGTTCAGTACATTTCTGGGCCAAAAGGCTGTTCTATACATTTCTGGGCCGAAAGACTGTTCTGTACATTTCTGGGCCGAAAGGCTGTTCTGTACATTTCTGGGCCGAAAGGCTGTTCAGTATTTCTGGGCTAGTAGGCCATTCTGTTATAACTGTAAT
Organism: Camellia sinensis; assembly: GCF_004153795.1. Classification (NCBI taxonomy): domain Eukaryota; kingdom Viridiplantae; phylum Streptophyta; class Magnoliopsida; order Ericales; family Theaceae; genus Camellia; species Camellia sinensis. The sequence goes on along the minus strand of NW_021025277.1, from coordinate 2,851,756 downwards.
ACTAGGCCCAAGGCTATTCTGAAAGTAAAACAATATCAGACTCACTATTTGGATTTCATTTTTGTGAATGCACTGTTATGCATTGTGGTTAAAGTTGGTTATTAAACTGCTTAAGTGCTATTATTCACTGAGCTTGTCTCACTCTGTAATCTTGTCTGATTCTGTAGGTAATCAACTTGGAGGTCAGTCCTAGCATCAATATCATCTATCTTTTGTCAACCTAAGGACAACCAGGCACTTGGAGAAGCCCTTTGCATGCTAGTGTAGTTTTGCTAGAATTTGTCATTTTGTACTAATGTTTTGTGGGCCGAAGTAGATTTGTATCTAATGTTTGTTATATGCCCAACCTCTGGGATGGACTTGTAAATGTGTATGTAACTTAATCTCATATGTATGTTCACTGGATGTTTAATTCCGAGTCGTGGTCCTGGCATATTTGTAGTAGCTCAATGGATGTGTCTGCATGTTATTCTATTATATTAACGCTTCCGTTCAGGCCTCAGATATTTTATATAGCAGGAAGTGTTTGTTTCTGAGTAGGTCATGCCCGAAATTTTAGGGGCAAGTTTGGGGTGTGACAAGTGGTATTAAAGCACGAGTTGCTGTCTCACACACGGATCCATTGAGCTTCAGGATGTCTAGAAAGATGTAGGCATCTTGTAGTAAAGGAAGATTGATAGCAACGTTAAACGTTTTCTGCTAACGCTAATGATGATGATTAATGTCTATTGTAGTCTTTTGTGTATGTTGTAATTGATTGTTTTGTAGACTATGGTAAGAACAAGGACCGAAGATCAGGAAGATGCTACCTCAGCACAGTTGGACAGGATGGAAAGAATGATTATGGAAATGGCGGAAACCCTACGGCAACAACAACGGCAACAACAGCCATAGCTGCCACCACCACCAGTACCCCCACCTGTAGTGCAAGATTTTCACGCTGAGGACCGCACCATTACACTTACAAAGGAGTTTAAAAAGATGAAACCACCATCGTTTAAAGGAGGAATTGAACCAATGAAGGTTGAGGCATGGGTGTTAGGGATAGAAAAATTGTTCGAAATTTTCCCTTGTACTGAAGTTCAAAAGGTGCAACTTGCTGCTTTCACTCTTGAAGATGAAGCACAGAGGTGGTGGATGCTTACAAGAACAATGCATCAGGGGTTGACATGGGACAGGTTCTTGGCGCTGTTTTATGATAAATATTTTCCCCAGAGTATGCGAGACAAGAAGGTGACCGAATTCGAAACATTGAGACAAGGAAACAAAACTGTTGCCGAATATGAAGCTCAATTCACAGAACTAGCCCGGTTTGCACCTCACATGGTAGATACAGAATATAAGAAGGCGCGGAAATTCGAAAGAGGATTGCGGGGTACTATTCTGGACCGAGTTAATGTGTTGTAGTTGCCTACCTACGTTGATGTGTTAGAAAGGGCTGTTATAGCAGAAGGGAATATTGCTGCTCAGACTCGGATTTCTGAATGGAAAGGAAAGAGGCAGAATAACCAATGGTTCAAGGGGTCAACTACTCCACCAAACAAGAAGCAAAATCAGGGACCTCCAGCACCACTACTTCTCAAAATTCAGCTCCTGTGTGTCCAGAATGTGGATGGAGGCATCGTGGGATTTGTCACCGATTGTCTGGAGCATGCTTTCGATGTGGCAAAACGGGTCATTTGATAAAAGACTGTCCGCAAAGGAATCAACAAAATTGTAATAAGGCTGCCACAAGCTCAGCAGGGTCTACACCGACTCCTAATGCCAGGTCAGCTGCTAAACCTGCTAACAATAAGGACACTACGAGGCAAGGCAGGGTATTTGCGTTGGTTTCGGGAGATGTACAGAATGCAACAACAGTGGTGTCAGGTACATTTATGGTTCATGGTCATTCTGCCTACGTCTTATTTGATTCTGGCTCTATCTGTTCCTTTCTGTCAAAATTATTTGCCAAACATTTCGATAAACCTGAAGAAGACTTGACTTATGTGTTGTGTGTATCTTCACCTATGGGAAATTCCATGATCTGTACCTCTGTATTTTCTGCTTGTGAACTTCTAATTGGGGATGTCCATGTATATGCTAATCTATTACCACTTGATATGACTTCTTTTGATATTATTCTGGGAATGGACTGGTTGGGTGAATATAGTGCCACTATAGACTGTCTGACGAAGCAAATCAAATTCCACCCTCCGGGGCAATCAGAATTTACTTTTCAAGGACAGGGAGTAACTTCTCCACCGTATGTGATTTCTGCAACAAGGGCTTGTAAGTTAATTCAGAAAGGGTGTCAGGGGTATTTATGTAGTGTTTTGGAAGGGCCAATAATGAATGAGAATACTGATACGATTCCAGTTGTCTGTGAATTTCCGGACGTCTTTCCAGAAGAATTGCTAGGAGAATTAGTGGACCATGAAATCGAGTTCACGATTGAAGTGCTACCAGGAATCCAACCCATTTCTAAAACCCCGTATCGAATGGCACCAGCTAAAATGAGGGAATTGAAAACTCAGTTGCAAGACCTACTGGATAAGGGGTTTATTTGCCCGAGTGTTTCTCTGTGGGGTACACCAGTCCTGTTTGTGAAAAAGAAAGACGGAACACTCCGATTATGTATAGACTACCGGGAGCTTAATAAAGTAACAATCAAGAATAAGTACCCATTACCGCAGATCGACGATTTATTTGATCAATTACAAGGGGCGCAGGTTTTTTCCAAGATTGATTTACGGTCCGGATACCACCAATTGAAATTTAAAGCTAATGATGTTGAGAAGACAGCTTTCCGAACCCGATACGGTCATTATGAATTTCTAGTTATGCCCTTTGGAGTTACTAATACACCAGCAGCATTTATGGATCTGATGAACCGTGTCTTCAAACCTTATCTAGATGAGTTTGTAGTGGTTTTTATTGACGATATCCTCATTTACTCAGAGAATGCAGAAGCTCACGAGAATCATCTTCGTTTAATTCTTCAAACCCTCCGAGAAAAGAAGTTGTACGCAAAGCTAAAGAAGTGTGAATTCTGGCTACGTGAAGTGGCCTTTCTGGGACATGTTATAACTAAGGAAGGAGTCTCTGTTGATCCAAACAAGATTGAGGCGATTGTGAACTTGCCGACTCCGACTAATGTGACTGAAAGTGCGCAGTTTTATGGGGTTAGCCGGATATTATAGGAGATTTGTTCAGGATTTTTCCAAAATTGATGTACCACTTACACAGTTGACTAAAAAGGGAGTTGCATTTGAATGGTCGGAGCCGCGGGAATCTGCTTTCCAAGAATTAAAAATGAAGTTGACTACAGCTCCGGTCCTTGCCTTACCGTCTGGTACTGAGGGATTTGTGATTTACAGTGATGCATCACATAAAGAACTTGGTTGTGTGCTTATGCAAAATGGAAGAGTCATCGCTTATGCTTCTCGCCAACTTAAACCCCATGAGAAGAGTTACCCCACGCATGATCTTGAGCTAGCCGCAGTAGTTTTTGCTTTAAAGATTTGGCGACATTATCTGTATGGGACTACTTGTGACATTTCTACTGACCATAAAAGTCTCAAATACCTTTTTACCCAAAAAGAGTTGAATATGCGCCAGCGGTGATGGTTGGAACTTATTAAGGATTATGATTTGCAGATCCACTATCATCCTGGTAAAGCCAATACGGTGGCAGACACACTTAGTCGGAAAAATGTGGGAAATTTGGCAAGTCTATTGATAGAGAAAAAGGAGTTGATAAGTGAGCTGAATAAGATGGGGGTCGACTTGGTGATACATGGTCAAGAAGCAACAGTAGCAACAATGATGGCCTAACTGACATTACTTGAGGAGATTAAATTACGCCAAATGGAAGATGGGGCTCTAAAGAAGATACGTGATGAAATAGAGACAAAACCAAAACTGGGGTTCACTTTGACAGATTCTGTGCTTAAATTTCAAAACCGAGTATGTGTTCCTAATGTGTTAGAACTTAAACGAAAATTGATGGAAGAAGCACATGCCTCAAGAGTTACAATGCATCCAGGAAGTACCAAAATCTACTGGGATTTGAAACAGAATTTTTGGTGGCCAAGTATGAAAAAAGAAATCGCGGAGTTTGTCTCTAAGTGTTTGCAATGTCAGCAAGTAAAAGCAGAGCATCAGAAACCAGCAGGATTATTACAACCCCTTCCAATCCCGGAATGGAAATGGGAACATCTGACCATGGATTTTGTTGTAGGCTTACCACGGACACCTCGAGGGATGAATTCTATATGGGTCATTGTCGACCGATTGACAAAGTCCGCCCACTTCCTGCCTGTGAAGACTCAGAATAATGCAGATAAACTTGCTGTGATCTATGTGAATGAAATTATAAGGCTTCACGGTGTTCCGGTCTCAATTGTGTCAGACAGAGATCCAAAATTTGTTTCAAGGTTCTGGCAAAGTCTACAGGGTGCAATGGGTACAAAATTAAAGTTTAGCACAGCTTTCCACCCTCAAACAGACGGACAATCCGAGAGGACGATTCAGACGCTAGAAGATATGCTTCGAATGTGTGTTCTGGATTTTCAAGAAAGTTGGGAAACTCATTTGCCGTTGGTTGAGTTTGCGTATAATAACAGTTACCATTCGAGTATCGAAATGGCACCCTACGAAGCTCTGTATGGAAGACCGTGTCATTCTCCCGTGTGTTGGGCTGAGGTTGGAGATAGGCCACTGTTAGGGCCAGAGATTGTCCAGTTGACAACTGAAAAGGTTAGAATTATTCGAGAAAGATTGAAAACTGCCCAAAATAAACAGAAGAGTTATGCAGATAACCGGCGAATGAATTTGGAGTTTGACGTGGACAGTCATGTTTTTGTGAAAGTTACCCCAATGAAAGGACATCCAAGATTCAAAAAAAGGGGTAAACTGACACCCCGATATGTTGGTCCCTTCTAGATCTTAGAAAAAGTGGGTCCAGTAGCCTACCGAGTTGCCCTTCCGCCACATATGAGTCAGATTCATAACATGTTCCAGGTTTCTATGCTTCGAGGATACCTTCCAGATCCGTCACATGTTATTGATTATCACCAAATTGTGTTGACCGACAAGTTAACATACGAGGAAAAACCAATTCGAATTCTAGACCATCAAGTGAAACAGTTACGGAACCGAGAAATTCCAATGGTAAAAGTGGAATGGCAAGAGCATTACGGAACCGAGGCAACTTGGGAAAAGGAAGATGAAATGCAACACCAATATCCGCATCTATTTCCGCTCTAAGGTAAAACAAGTTTGGAGGACAAAACTTATTTAAGGGGGAGAGAGTGTAATAACCCGACCCTCGTACATGATTCTGGTATCTTTTCAGCCCTCTATTATGTGCTTTTGAATGCTCATTGTGAAACTCTGTGAAATTACGTTGAATTAAGTGAAACTTGGGAATATGAGTTCCTATCTGTTGAATAAGGAAATTATCTGTCGCACTTAAATTGTTTGAATCAGAAATTGGAAGCCTTAACTGCTTAATTATTTGAAATTGGTTATATATCTGTGATCAGCATAATTTTTAAGTAATATTAAGCATGTTTACGAAATTTCAATTTCGGAATGATTAAACGATTAAATTTTGTCTTATTCCCTTTTTATATAAATAACTATATCTATATTAAGCTTTGAGATATCTTTGATTTAGAAATATCTCCTGTGTGCAACCTAGAAGAAGGACATTCGTGAGAGTTGGAGAGAAGTCCTTCAAGTGAAGGATTTGGGAGATTTTGTGAAGATTGTCTAAATTGAACTTAAGGTATGAAAAAATTACTTTATCTAGACTCTCTCTTGATCATGGTTGGAAATTCTCCTTTGTTTGGAAAAGTTAAAGTAGATGTTGAAGGTTCTATGTGATGATTATATGTTTAAGAACCAAATTGAGTTAGAGAAGGGACATCTACATGCTGCTCCTTGTTATCTCATGAACATACTTAACTATGTGTTTAAAATATAAGCTTAGATGGCTCTATATGTATGTGTTTATGTAAACCCAAAATAATGAGAACTTTGGAAAGGTTATGGTTGGTTTTGTGTATGGATTCAAATCATTGAGAGTTTAAGGAGTGTTGTGATTAATTGTTGTGTGATTTAGCACTTTATTTTGTTGTTAAATCTATCCATTTTGAGACCATGTTTTGTGTTTTCAAAGATGGAGTTTTGTATGGAATTGAGCTGCCAAACAGGGGCCAGGTCGCACGTGCGGAGGTCATGGCCACACGTGCGGAGGGGAGGAAAAAAATTGGGTTTGGCTACTGCTTTCGGCTGCTCGAGCGGGGAGAAGGGACCGCACGTGCGGTGCATGTCCGCACGTGCGGCCCAGGTCGGAAATTCCGTTCGCTCCGTTTTGCATGCTTAACCCTCAGCTCTTTTCGGAATTTGTGTTTGATACCTGTTTATGATTGTACATGCAATTGAAATGTAATAATGTAAGAAATGCTTTAAAAGAAGAAAGAAACTAATATGTGTTATCTATGTGTGTAGGACACACCACCAGAGGAACCACCGCTCCGCAACAACACTGTGAGTAATAGTACACGGAATGTACATTTATTTACCGTTAATATCTGTTATGACCATTCTGTTTTCTGGTAGACACGACATTAACATATGTATTGATCAGAACTTGGTGACAATGTAAGGTTGACTACATTTCTGTATATTTCTGGGCCGAAAGGCTGTTCAGTACATTTCTGGGCCGAAAGGCTGTTCTGTACATTTCTGGGCCAAAAGGCTGTTCTGTATTTCTGGGCTAGTAGGTCGTTCTGTTATAACTGTAATACTAGGCCCAAGGCCGTTCTGAAAGTAAAACAATATCAGACTCACTATTTGGATTTCATTTTTGTGAATGCACTGTTATGCATTGTGGTTAAAGTTGGTTATTAAACTGCTTAAGTGCTATTATTCACTGAGCTTGTCTCACTCTGTAATCTTGTCTGATTCTGTAGGTAATCAACTTGGAGGTCAGTCCTAGCATCAATATCATCTATCTTTTGTCAACCTAAGGACAACCAGGCACTTGGAGAAGCCCTTTGCATGCTAGTGCAGTTTTGCTAGACTTTGTCATTTTGTACTAATGTTTTGTGGGCCGAAGTAGATTTGTATCTAATGTTTGTTATATGCCCAACCTCTGGGCTGGACTTGTAAATGTGTATGTAACTTAATCTCAGATGTATGTTCACTGGATGTTTAATTCCGAGTCGTGGTCCTGGCATATTTGTAGTAGCTCAATGGATGTGTCTGCATGTTATTCTATTATATTAACGCTTTCGTTCAGGCCCCGGATATTTTATATAGCAAGAAGGGTCTGTTTCTGAGTAGGTCATGCCTGAAATTTTAGGGGCAAGTTTGGGGTGTGACAGAGAGAGAGAGAGAGAGAGAGGAATAACGTACACTTGTAATTGTAAATCAAGTATCGTGAATCCGTGTTTTCTGAGTCTTCCTTATACTTTGATTGCATTGATTGATAGTAGTACCAGCATTAAATTGATATTTCCTTCAAGGTTGATTATATTTTGGAGAAGTAAAGGCCTTGAGTAGAGTGGATGGCGGTGGCTAGGCGATTCTCTATATTTGTTCTTCCACTGATGAGAATGAGTCAGTTACGTGGCACACCATCGACGTTGGCAGCTATTTTTCGTAAGACCACGTGGCCGATAGATTGCAAGTGGCTTCAGATTTGCAAAACCAACCATGGCAATGGGTGAACCAGGTATTTTAAGGATACTTTAGTCATATGGGTGTTAGACTCGCCATATGGTTTTCACACTTTTAGGCTTGTTCTGGGAAGTATGAAAAAAGATAGTTTATTGATTTTATTTTTATTTATTTTTTTTCTTTTTTTGTTAAAAAAAAGTGCAAAAAATAAGGAAGTGATGTGACCCAGATAAGCCAACAAACTAGCTTTTTTCCTAATTGCCAAAAGGCCTTAAGATATGGTTATAGAAAAGTAGATTCACTACACAACACAACATTCATATTGGGTCAATTGATATTTTATTCATAGATTATTGTGATTGACATTATTAGTTCAATTTATTTTATTATTACTATTATTTTTATGAGAACCCTTTCTATACACCCCTCCTTGTTACGCATTGATTTGATAATTGTAATGCATTTTTTAACAAATATTACTCAGTTTTTGGTGAAATTATCATTATTTTGTTATTTAAAAATGAAATTATATATTGTGTGATAATATTAAATATTTTTTATCACAATGTAATATCTTTTTTTATTGAAATATTTTTAAATCATAAATTATTATAACCACAATTTTTTAAGGAATAACAATAAAAATTAAAAAATCATAATTAAATTCAAATAAGATATAATTAAAAGGGAATCATTTCGATCATACTCTATCTATTTTGGACAAAATGTTAGAGTTTACACTGAATAAAGGTTGTTTGTTTATTGTCCTAGTCTTTAGGAGTTTGTTTCAATTTGTCTAGTTTGTATCTAAGTAGTTATTGAGTTAGTTCCTTTGATTTTTGCTGGCTGTTAGTTTGTTCCTACTTTAGTGCTATAACCTTCTTGTACTCTCCTATTTATGTACGAGAACTCAATGAATAAATTAACTTCTGTTTTTCAAGCATATCTGTCTAAATCCTATCTTTTAACAGTGGTATCAAAGCTTGGATTATCTAGTGTTCTTGTTGGTTTAAGTTCTCTTTCTTAGATTGCTTGTAAGAAGTGTCCAACGATGAATGGATCAATTCAACCTCAACTGCTGAGGTTCAGTGGGAAAAACTTTGATCAATGGTGTGTCCAGATGAAGGCGTTGTTCAGCTTTCAGGAGCTATCTGAGGTTATCAACCTTGGATACGTAGAACCAGTTGATCAAGTTGCAGCAGCAGCACCTACTCAAGTTGAGAAGGATAGATTTAGAGACAATAGAAAGAAGGACAAGAAGGCCTTATTCTTCCTCTACCAAACTGTAGACGAGATTGTTTTTGAAAATATCTCAAGTGCAACTATGGCTAAGGAGGCATGGGCCATATTGCAGAAATCCTACAAGGCGATGAGAAGGTGAAAAGTGTAAGGTTGAAAACCTTGTGAGGTGAATTTGAATCTCTCAAAATGAAAGATTTTGAATCTATATCTACTATTTTTCACATGTTCAATCTGTTGTTAATCAATTATGGGTTAATGGTGAAAAAAATGAAGATATGCAAGTTATTGAAAAGATCATGAGATCCTTGACAGGTCGGTTTGATCATGTTGTTACTGCAATTGAAGAAGGAATGGATCTTTCAATCATGACAATTGAAAGTCTGATGGGTTCTTTATGTGGTCATGAGTACAGAATAAATCAGAGGTCAGCAGAACCGGTAGAGAAAGCATTGTTGTTACAACACTCATCAAGCCACACTCAGAAGGGTTCCGAGCACGGGAAATGCAAGAATGCTCACCAGACACCAGGAGAGAGTAAAGGTGCTAATTACTATCAAGGAAACTAGAAGAGACGTGATGGTCAAAATTCTACAGGTCACAAACCATAGTCAACAGACAAATCTAAGGTTGAATGTTATCGTTGCCACAGGTATGGCCATTATCGCTCCGAGTGTCAAACAAATTTTGAATAGAAATTATAGTGTAAAATCTTATTTTTCAAAAAGGGAAGAAGAACAAGAAATTACTGTCCTTATGGTATGTCAAACTAACGAGGAAACTCATAGGAATTTATGGTACTTGGATACCGGCTACAGCAACCATATGTGTGGAGACAAATCAATGTTTTCTGATTTGGATGAATCTGTTTGCAATACTGTAAAGTTTGGTGATAACTCTATAGTATCTGTTTTGGGAAATGAACGATTACATTCCCCACCAAAGGGAATTCTCATTCTATTTCCAATGTCCTGTTTGTTCCAGATTTAAAATCTAATTTGCTAAGTGTTGGCCAGCTTCAAGAAAAGGGATATGAGATTTCCATTAAGGATGGAGTTTGTCGAATCCAAGATGTGAAATTGGGCTTAATTGCTCAAGTGAAAATGATTGCAAACCAGATGTTTCCTTTGTATCTCCATCACACCATTATTTCATGTTTCACTACAAAATTGAAAGATACAACATGGTTATGGCACTTTCACTATGGCCATCTCAGTTTTGGCGGATTGAAGATGTTGCAGCAAAAAAATATAGTGGCAGGCCTTCCACATTTTGAGTCCCCATCAGAGATTTGCGAAGAATGTGTTGTTAGCAAACAACATCGAGATCCTTTCCCAAAAGGAAAGGCTTCAAGGGCAACTAAGTCATTAGAACTGGTGCATTCTGACTTGTGTGGGCCAATCAAACCAATGTCAAATGGAGGTAAATGGTATTTTATATCGTTTATTAATGATTTTAGTTGGAGAACTTGGGTTTATTTTTTGCAGCACAAATCAAAAGTTTTCACAGCCTTCCAAAGGTTTAAAGATCTAATTGAAAAAGAAGCTGGCATACAAATTAAAATACTTCGCATAGACCGTGGTGAAGAGTACAACTCACAAGAATTTGAAGATTTCTGTGAGAGACATGGAATTCAAAGGCAGCTAACTGTAGCTTATACACCTCAGCAAAACGGTGTGTGTGAGAGGAAAAATCGCACGATCCTTGATATGGTTCAAAGCCTATTATAGAGGATTGGTCTTCCCATGAGTTTTTGGGCCAAGGCAGTTAATTAGAGTGTTTATATTTTGAACAGAAGCCCCATACTAGTTGTTCAAAATATAACCCCTGAAGAAGCGTGGAGTGGGCTTCAACCGAATTTCGATCATTTTCAGGTGTTTGGGTGTATAGCATAAACCCATGTTCTGGATGAAAAGAGACGGAAGTTAGATGACAAAGGTGAAAAGTGTATTTTTCTTGGTGTTAGTGATCATTCAAAAGCATATAAATTGCTTAATCCTATCACTAAGAAAATTGTCGTTAGCCCCTATCACTAAGAAAATTATCATTAGCCGAGATGTGATTTTTGATGAAGAAAAGACATGGTCTTGGGACTGCCATACTTCTGAACAGCAAATTCCAACAGTCTTTGATGGTGTCGATGAAGAAACAACGCAGCAGTCTTTGCAACAACTTGATACTCCTCAAACTCAAGTGCCAACAACCACAGAAACTCAGTCAGCCTCAACAAATCCTAATGAGCAGATTGTTACAGCCGATGTTTCACATCCTCGAAGTGAAAGAAGACAACCTGCTTGGATGTCTAATTATGAGGTAACTGGAATTGATCAATCTGAAAACCCACTTACATGCTTTACTCTATTTTCTGATTGTGACCCTACAGTTTTTAAAGACGCTGTCAAAGAAGCAAAATGACAGAAGGCTATAGATGCTGAAATGGCAACCATTGAAAGAAACCACACTTGCGAGTTAACAGAGCTTCCAGTGGGGTAAAATACCATTGGTGTCAAGTGGGGTACATGACACAGTTGAAGGGGAATGGTGAAGTTGACAAATACAAGGCACGCTTAGTAGCTAAAGGCTATAAGCAGCAATTCGGTGTCGACTACAAAGAAATATTTACTCTTGTGGCAAGGCATGATACGATCAGATTGGTGATTGCATTGGCAACCTAAAACTCATGGCCTATTTTCCAGTTAGACGTAAAATCGGCCTTCTTACATGGAGATTTGAGAGAAGAGGTATTTGTCGATCAACCTCCTGGTTATGTGAAATATGGGAATGAGCATAAAGTGTATAAATTAAAGAAAGCTCTATATGGATTAAAGCAAGCTCCACGAGCTTGGTATAGTCGTATAAAAGCTTATTTTTTAAAAAAAAGGATTTCAGAAATGTCATTATGAACATACACTTTTTATAAAAATAGAGGATGAGGGAAAAATGCTCATCACTTGCTTGTATGATTCATACACTTTTTTATAAAATAGGGGATGAAGGAAAAATGCTCATCACTTGCTTGTATGATTCATATCCATTTTGTAAAATGGGGGATGAAGGAAAAATGCTCATCACTTGCTTGTATGTCGACGATATGATTTTATACTGGAAATGATAGTGCCATGTTTGAGAAATTTAAGGAGTCCATGATGGCTGAATTTGAAATGTCTAATGTTAGAATGATGCATTATTTACTTGGTATTGAAGTGGTGCAATCTGCTCCTGCAATTTTTATTTCTCAAAAGAAATAGGTGCAAGAAATCTCAGACAAGTTTCATATGAAGAATTGCAATTCTGTGAGCACATCAACTAAGTTTGGTCTGAAGCTAACTATAGATCATGAAGGAAAGAAGGTTGACAGCACATTTTATAAGCAAATTGTGGGAAGTTTAATGTATTTGACAGAAACAAGGCCAGACATAATGTATTTTGTGTCTCATCAGTAGATACATGGAAAATCCTATTGAGTTCCATCTTCTAGTTGCCAAGAGGATCTTTCGATACTTGCAAGGTACTAAGGAATTTGGGATGTTCTACAAGAAGGGAGAAAGATCAGGCTTCACTGATAGTGATTATGCTGGAGATCATGATGATAAAAGAAGCACTTCGGGGTACGTCTTTATGCTGGGTTCAGGGGCTGTTTCATGGTCATAAAAAAAAGCAGTCATTTATCAACCACTGAAGCTGAATTCGTCGCTGTTGCGACATGTGCATCTCAAGCAATTTGGTTGAGGAGACTTCTTGAAACGTTGGGCTTTTGTCAAGATAGCCCCATATTGGTCTATTGCGATAGCACTTCAACAATTAAGCTTTTAAAATATCCAGTTTTGTATACAAGAAGTAAACATATTGATGTGTCGTATCATTTTTTGCGTGAACTTGCAAATGATGGCACTATCGATATGTTCTACTGCGACAATGAGGATCAAGTTGATGATATTCTTACAAAGCCACTCAAATTGGACATGTTTGTGAAGCTGCGAAGGCTACTTGGTGTTTTTTCCATGAAAGATCTAGTTTGAGGAAGGGGATTGTCCAGTACACTAGTCTTTCTAAACTGAAAGTTCCATAACATTCAACAGTTTAAGGGAGGGTGTTAGAGTTTAGGCTGAATAAAGGTTGTTTGCTTATTGTCCTAGTCTTTAGGAGTTTGTTTCAATTTGCCTAGTTTATAGCAATATCTAAATAGTTGTTGAGTTAGTTTCTTTGATTTTTGCTAGTTGTTAGTTTGTTCCTATTTTAGTGTTATAACCTTCTTGTACTCCCCTATTTTTGTACGAGAACTCAATGAATGAATTAACTTCTGTTTTTCAAGTATATATGTCTTAATCCTATCTTAACTTCTGTTTTTCAAGTATATATGTCTAAATCCTATCTTTTAACACAAAACACTACTATAGAAAAAATCAAGTTGTTGGAATATGCAAACCGTTTAATTTATATTTTATAATAAAAAATAAATGTGTATATAAGATTTAGAACAATTATAAATAAATAAAAAGTATAGGCACAGATATATATATATATATATAGTTATCAAAAATTATAATTAGTTCAGTGCAACGTTACGTGAACGTGGTACTCCACAAATATTGTGATTTATGAAGAGAATGGAGTTTATGATTTTGAGTTTTTTTGGAAATTAGGAAAGAAGTGAATTTATTAACTTTGTTTTTAAAAAATAAATGTAAAAAAGTAGAGAGATAATATGACACAAATAAACTAATAAATTGACTCTCTTTTTTTTAATTGTTAAAATAGACCTTTGTATTAAAAAAATTGAGAACATGAAAGGATATAATAATTTGTGATTGGCTAGCGACATAACTAAGTAGTGTTTCTAGACCAATCAATAAATTTTCAAATAAAGAAATTTTGGAAAATCGATTAAAAGTTGACTTTTTAATTTTTCTTTTAAAAAATGTAAAAAAATAATATAATCTAAAAAATTAAAAAAATTAACTTCAAAAGAGTTGTTTGGGATAATCTAAATAAATGTATTTGTTAATTTTTTTTATAAAATGACATATAAAAAAATATAAAAAATAATGTGACTCAAAAAAAATAAAAGGATAAATAAATATAATTTTTTTAATGCACCCAAACAACCTCCTAGTTGTCAAAAAAACTCTATACTTAGAGTGGCCAATCAAATAATAAGTCATAGAGTCGTCGGGCTACATAGGAGTATTTTGAAAAAAAATAGTTAAAAGTTAATTTTTAAATTTTTAAATTTTTTTTTAAGAAAAGAAGTAGATTAGAAATTAGAAAATGACTTTTAATTCTTAAAATAGACTATAGTACTAAGGAGAAGGAGACAAACGGTAAGAAGTGTGACCGCTGCACAGCAGAAGAATTGTCCACGTTTATAAACAACAACAGGAAAAATCACATCTCCACTTTGTCCCGTATATAGCACAGCAACCCAGCTGCTTTTACACCACCAACACCACCTCGAAGAAAAAAAAAAAAACTGTACAGAGAGAGATACAATGATATTTAGGAATTTTTAATTTAAGAGTTTTAATAGAATTTTAAAAGTGTGTTTCACGTGATGATGTAATATTTTAATTTGTTTTTTTTTCTGACATTTCATTAAAACTCATATTATAATTCTAGTATTAGATCTCTCTATCACTATTCAACAGGAAAAATCACATCTCCACTTTGTCCCGTATATAGTACAGCAACCCAGCTGCTTTTACACCACCAACACCACCTCGAAGAAAAAAAAAAAACTGTACAGAGAGAGATACAATGATATTTAGGAATTTTTAATTTAAGAGTTTTAATAGAATTTTAAAAGTGTGTTTCACGTGATGATGTAACATTTTAATTTGTTTTTTTTTCTGACATTTCATTAAAACTCATATTATAATTCTAGTATTAGATCTCTCTATCACTATTCGAGAGAGATAATGGATATGTTTGGTTTGGATTTGTAAAGTGATTTTGGAATTTTTTTTTAAAAAAATTTGTTTGGTTTGTAAATTTTCCAAAACAATTTTCAAAATCACTTTCTCTTTCTTACCTATCAATGAATCACTTTTTCTCTCTCCTCTCTCCTTCCAATCACTTTTTCTCTCACATACTTCTACTCAATTATTAGAGGTGCAACTCGGGCGGGTTCGGTCGGGTTGGGAGGTTGTCCAAGCCCAGCCCAAGTTGGGCTGAGACCTACCCAAGCCGGCCCTAGCCCGAATTGTAACCCGAGGTTGTCTGCCCAAGCTCGACCCGAGTTAACCTGAATTGCCCGAGTTGTAAATGAATTTTTGTTTTTTTTTTTTTTTTTTTTTTTTGCAACTACATTATTAAATTATTAAAATTTGACTCTATTTACAATTTTTTTTTATTTATAGAAAATCATTAATACCATCAAAATAAATAATTTATATAATGTAAGACAGATGCCACTATAGTAGTCCTTACAATTTATGAGTGAAAATAAAAAGAAAAAAAAGTAAGATTTTATGTTATTTGTATATATAATATATATTCAATATGATTTAATAATATAAATTATTTTAATATTATGTAATGGCTAATAATTTATATGTATATTTAATATTTTTATATATCTATATATATAATTCGGGCTTCGGGTTGCTCGGGTTGTTTGACGTCTTTGCCCAAGCTCGCCCAGATTTAATTCGAGCTACTGAATTTTTGCCCAAGCCCATACCGAATTTGAAAATATTTTGTCCAAGCCCTAAAAAAATTCTGACTGGGCTCAGGTTGCTTGGGTTGAGCCCGCCCAAGTTGCACCCCTATCAATTATAACAAAATATCAAATCATTCCAAACTTTCAAACTCCAAAACTACTTTCAAAATACATAACCAAACAAACTAAAAAAATTTCTAAACTCTCTCTCCAAAACAATTTTTAAAAATTACTCTCCCAAAACCAAACCAAACATACTCAATGAGTCTAGAAATGTTTGAGAGCTTTAGGATAGAACTCTAATAGCTCTAATTTGCCCTATTTGATGTGATGTTTTGGTTTGTGTTTTTTTTTTTTCACTTCATTAGAGCTCTAGTTTTAGGGGGGATGAATTACTGTTGTAATGTATCTGTCATATCTATCATTTGGATTTCAATTTTACAATAATTGAATTTATAAAAAATAATTATTAAAAATTAAGAAATTATTAATAATTTTAATAAACATTAAAGATAGGGAGAGACTTTTTTCCAGTCCACTATATGTACTGGAGCGTACTATTGGATTTGTAAAGTCCACTATGGGTTCTGTTTCGATAATCTGAACTGTTCAATGTATAGAGCTCGTCGAGTATTTCATGCTTGTAAAAAATCACGTTGATCGGATATCGTTAGCCTCTTGATGAGGTCACATTTTTGTTAATTTGTGTTCCGATCAAGGGACTACCAATATCCAATCAATGTGAATTTTTTTTTTGTATAAAGTACTCGGCAAGCTCTACACATTAAACGGTTCAGATTATCGAAACGAGACTTATGGTGGGGCCCACAGGCCCAACAGTAAGCTCCAATCCACATAGTGGACTGGAGAAAAGCCTCTCCTTTAAAGATATTCTAAGGTGTAAGTGCATCCACATCAGGTTGAATAAATTTTGAGCTAAATTACAACTAAAATGTTATTTTTCCTATTTTATCTAGCATTTTTTGCATATACACCTCCACCAAACTCTCTGCTCTAAAATTTAATTTTACAAAATATTCGGCCCTATTTGGTTTGGTTTTGGGAGATAAATTTTCAATAAAAAATTTGGGAGAAGAGTTTAGAAATTTTTTTGGTTTATTTGGTTGTATATTTTGGAAATAATATTGAAGTATGGGAGTTTGGGATGATTTGATATTTTATTGTAGTTGAGTAGATTTGTGTAAGAGAAAAAGTGATTTAGAAAGTGTCACGACCCGAACCCGCCCCTATGGGTTTGGCATCGTAACCGGCCAGTAATCCTTGGATTACCGAAGGCCTCTTGTCAGAATAACATATAGTTAGAGGCTGTGGAAGCAAATATACAAAATATACGAAGTCCATTGAGTTATGAAGACATACATGGGACAGATAACTTAAAACTTTTAATAACTTAAAACTTTTATAAACTTACGAGTGACGTCAAAAGATATAGTATTTACACGTCACTCCATGAACATGTTATCAGAAATCTTGCCCAAATACAAAACAAAACAAACATGGTCTAGTACAATCACAAAAACAACCACTGAACTTGACTTCATCTAGAACCTCCTCGGGAGGCACTAAGGTTGGCTGACAAAACTGAACATAGGCCATCAACTCTGGGCCTGGTCACGTGCCTGCTCACCTACATACATAATATAAATAGTAAGCGGAAGCCCAGTGAATAATAACAGAGTAAAGATTTTACTGAATGATATCCATACAGAAATAGAGTCTTGTACATGATTGGATGTCATAACAAAACATATTCATAAGCATAATTACATTCGTATTCAAAGCTCGTATATATATATATCACATCATAGTACGTGGCACATCCATTAGCATTAACAAATCTGATGACCCACAAAGGACTGCCGTGAAGGCTTTCTGATGACTCATGTGCACAGAGACGTTTCCGATGACCCATAAAGGGACGGCCATAAAGGCATTCTAATGACCCATAAAGGGACCTGATGACCTATAAAGGGACGCATATCATATGATGCTAAGGATGCCACAAATGCATTTCAGAATCTTGGACAATCATTCATTCTTTTCAAACATAGCGTAGCATTTTAGAAACTAATCACTTCATATCATAATGTTCAGAAAATATTTAACATTGAACATAACTTTACAAAGTTATTACTCACAGATAACTGGTAGCTCCAAATAGACGGCAGAGTGGCAATTCACCTATCCTGAGGCGCGTGACCTACATAACATGGCAGATTCATACATTGAAACACACGCTCGGATTGTACATAACTTATTTCATTTGTTTTTAGTGTGTTTCTAGCCTTTAACCTCATGATGGAGTCTTAATCATGGCCTAGGAGTGCCTAGGATGGAATGAGGATGCTAAAGTGCACTTGAAACACTTGACAAAAACTTTGCTGAAACAAGGGTCTCGCTCGAGCGTAGCTTTCTTCGCTCAAGCAGACATACCAAATATGAGTGGTCGCTCGAGCGCACACCCCTTCGCTCGAGCGGTCTGCAAATTATGAAAAATTTCTGGTTGCGTGCAATTCTGGCTCGACGCTCGCTCGAACGTGAGACTCAAGTCCTCGCTCGAGCGTAACTCTTATCGCTGGAGCGTACTGCAAAACACGCAAACTTCTGAGAGCATGCAATTTACGCTCAAGCCAACCTTTTGTCGCTCGAGTGGAAGTGTGAAAATGAAAGTGGTCGCTCGAGCGTGGAATCCTTCGCTCAAGCGTGGGAGCAGAATTCTAGGTTTTCCATATTTGCCTCCAAGCTGCAAATCTTGAATTCAACACTCCAAAACTCATCCTCTTGAGCCGAAATCTAGAGGAAACTTGTCTAAGCTTGAAAAATATTGAAAATTAAAGATCATTTCATGAAATCAAGGTCCATAAGCTTGACAATTGAGCAAATCAACACTCAAGTCTTAGAAAATGCAAGTAGTTCTTGACTTTAAAGCTTTTCAAAACATGATCAACTAAGGTGTAATGGTATGAAACTTCGTGACTTCTCAAAACAAGAGTGGGATGAACACATGCAAGTGAGATTTGCTTGAAATTGAAACTCAAAATGTCTTAAACATGCATGCATGTATGATATGAGCTCATTCCTACCATGATTGCCATGATTCTAGCTTGCAATCTTCACTATCATGCAATTACCCCCTACAAGACACATGAATTCACCTCTTATGTACGTTATTTCCCAGAATTGAATAAGGAGTCCTTACCTAAGGTGTGAATTTAAAGGATTCAAGCTTTAATTTTCAAGTCTTCTACACTCTCTTTTCAATTCTCTTTCCCCTAAGCTTTTGATCTCAATTCTCTCTCACTCTCTCTCTTTCAGATTTGTGTGTGACCAAAAGTGAGGAAAAATGGCATCAAAAGGCATATATAAGCTTATATAGGCTAATTAACGAACCTAATTAAACTTAAAGAAAGTGAATCAATTAGTATTATAATATTCTAATTAATTCGTTCTGAATCGAATTTTAATCAAACCTACCATAAGGTTCTAAAAGTTCCAAATAACACATAAATCAAATCAATTTCTGTATCGGATGCCGATAAGGCCTTCAATTTGCAATTCGTAGCAGAAACATGAACAGATTTTCCTACGTTAAACAAATATAAACACAAATAATGCAACACACATGTAATTAATTCCAAATTTGTTGTTAATAACTTATTAGGCATGTGAAATCATGGATTAACATTAATCATGAGTCAGGATTGTTACAGAAAGAGAAAGGAGAGAGAAAAAGTGATTATTGATGTGTAGGAGATAAAAAGTGATTTTGGAAAGGAAAATGCTATAGGTCCCAAATTTTCTACCAAATAAATGACCAAATATCTCACATGAGTATGGGTTCCACAAAATTACGGACCCCACACCCATGTGAAACATTTGGTCATTTGTTTGGTAAAAATTTTGGTATCCCTAGCATTACTATTTTGGAATTTTTTTTCGAAAATCACTAAACCAAACAAAATTTTAAAAAATTATCTCCAAAATTTGTTTCTCAAAACCAAACCAAACAAGGCCTTCATTTTTTATGATCTGCTGGATTATGCAAATAATAAACCCAAACATCTTCTAAAAGCTTCTAAGAAAATTTGTTGCCATATTCTTTTAAATATATATACATATATATATGGTGCACAGCGAGTCATCTGGCCGGATGTTCGGTAATAAATAACAAAATATTATATTTCATATTCATAAAAAATAATAATAAAATTTGTGAAGCAGCCGGTCGTCCAATAGGATGTCTAGCCGGATAACCAGCAAGATGTCCGGTCACTTTAAATAATAAAATATTGTATAAGCTGTGAACAGTGCATCGCTACATGTAGCTGTTGGACAATCTTCATTGTATTAAGAATAAATAATGTTTGTGTACTTAACAACAAGCAAAAAAAAATAAGAAAATGAGAGAGATTGTTTGATCACAAAAATCAAACCAGTAAATAAAAATAAATAAATAAATAAATAAAAATTTATTGTGTTTACAAAAAACAAAATCAAAATATGATATAAATAAATAAAAACATAAAACAAATTAACAACTTACTTTATTAATTTCTTGAACAAAGTTTTTGATCAAGTCCAGTGTTTAACACTATATCCTTAAGATAGATTCGTCCTCTACACAGTGCTTTCAAATTTGGAGACGTCTATTTCCTAAAATAAAATGATCAACAACGAATAATTGCAGCACTACAAATTATTCGCACAACGAACACACTTTGTGTTTTACACTCTTTCTTACAAGAAAAATATGCAACAAAATGCAGAGGGCAAGCAGAATTTGGGACAAAAATTGAGTGAAAAAACCAAATGAGAGACAGCCTATTTATAGATGGAATAGTGGCCTTTCAATTTGAATTCAATAGGTATGGTACCTGTTCGGACAGATCTGGTTTGATTTTCAAACAGATAAAAAACTGTTATGGGTTTGAACAGATTCAGATCTATTGGACAGATATGGAATTGTACAGGAATTTTGAAGAGGTGCAAACAGATTTGAATTCAAAAATTGAAATTAAACTGGACAGATTTTCAGAATTAATTTTGAACTCGAGAAAAATTTTATTTTACCAAAAATAAAATTAAATTCAAATGTTTTTGACCCAAAAAGATAGGTATTGGGTTGGGCAAGCCCAACCCAACCTCACACCACGCACCCGCGCCCAAGCCCAGGCCCAGCCCAGCTCGCCCGACTAACAGGACGGACGGCGACGGTGACGGCGGCGCGCGCGTGTGTGTTTATTTTTGGATCTAATAGGTCTAGCCCAATTTGCCCATAACCTCTCCCTTCTACAAACTTGGGGTACCCCTTGGGGCCCTCCCCAAGTTACAATCTCATGCCTTATAAACCCACCCAAAACTTGCCCACTAAATCAATGTAGGACAAGCCTTAAACTAAACCTTTAGGAAATTTTACCAAAAACACCATTTCCATGGAGCTCTCTTTGGCTTCAATTTCCCATTCACCCGATAATGGTTTTGAGAAACCAAATATACTACGTGAATCACAACGTGGCATAGAACGCATTACCGCTTAGACTCACCAAATTTGGCGCATGGGTCCCACTTGAAAAATAGACCAAAGTTTAAGAAAAAACTGATTTTTCAAAACCATTTCTAACAATCCCCCACATAAATGGAATTTGATGATAACGGAAATGCAACAATATGCAGAATTTGTCGAAAGAGTATAATCGAAAATATCTTGCATCGGGATAGGTAGCTTTCGGCCTTGAACTTTCCCTAGTAATAACCTATCGGACTTACTAGCTAACCAATGACCGTGATGCCTTTAATTGTTTAGCCGTTTGTGTAAGCCAAGACAATAGATTTTACACAAAGTATCTTCTGACACATCATGGTTCTCACGGTTGTGTTCATTTTGGTTATTCATGAGTGTTTCTAGAGAATTTAGCCTCTTCATTCTCATAGAACCGGCTCTAGTTCGACACTCATATAGGTGATTCTTATTGTGAGTATCTCCTTATACTCGTCTTGATTTTTATGCCTAAATCAAGATATAAGTAATCATTAAAAACAAAGCTTATCCTTAAACCCCTGCATATAACATATGTTGCAGATATCACTCTCACCATAGGAATGGGTAGGAAATTTTAAATCCCTTAGTGATTTCTAGCGAGCCACACATAATTTAGTTGTCCCTTTGAACTTAGTTCTTGGGATCTCCAGTTATCTAAGTAGGATTACCATTATGATGACTCTTATGTAATAGGCTTTAATCCCATCCCCTTCAATGAACTATACACTTGTTCTTTTGTCAAACCTTTTGTTAACAGATCTACAATATTCTCTTTAGATTTTATATAATCTATTGAGATTATTTCATTTGAGAGCAATTGTCTTACAGTATTATGTCAAGGACGAATATGTCGTGACTTACCATTATACATATGATTTTGTGCCCTACCTATTGCAAATTGACTATCACAATGAATGCAGATACCTGGCACAGGTTTTGGCTACATTGGAATGTCTTCTAGGAAGTGGCGAAGCCATTCTACTTCTTCTCCTGCTTTGTCTAAAGCAATGAACTCAGATTTCACTGTGGATCATGCGATGCATGTTTGTTTTATGGATTTCCAAGAAACAGCAGCGCCTCCCAGAGTAAAGACTTATCCACTAGTGGATTTTGAATCTTTAGTATTCGATATCCAATTGGCATCACAATAACCTTCTACTGCTACAGGATATCGCGTAACGTTCAAACTATGATCACGGGTAAACCTTAGATATCTAAGAACCCGAATAATCGCTTTCCAATGGTCTTCTCCAGGGTTAATAGTGTACCTACTCAATTTACTGACAGCATAAGCTATATTAGGACGAGTACAATTCAATAGGTACATTAGGTTTCCAATGATTTGGGAGTATTTTAATTGAGCCACCGTATCACCTTTATTTTTTAATAAATAAAGACTGATGTCTACAGGTGTTCTAGCAACATTCATATCATCCTTGATATATTTACCAAGAATTTTCTCAATATAAAGAGATTGAGATAATGCATATCCATCAAATGTTTTAGTAATTTTCATTCTTAATATTACATCTGCGATCCCCATATCTTTCATATCAAATCTCTTGTTCAGCATTTGCTTAGTTGATTTGATTATGTTTTGACTACTTCAATGATAAGCATGTCATCCACATAAAGACAAACTATGACATATCCTTGGTCAGTGTTTTTAACATAGACGCACTTGTCACATTCATTTATTTTAAACCCATTAGTAAGCATAGCATGATCAAATTTTTCATACCATTGTTTAGGAGCTTATTTTAATCCATAAAAAGATTTTACAAGCTGACAAACTTTCTTTTCTTGCCCTGGCACTACAACCCTTTCGAGTTGCTCCATATAGATCTCTTCATTTAGATCAATATTTAAGAAAGCTGTCTTAACATCCATTTGATGTATTTCTAAATTATACAACACTGCTATAGTAATAAGCATGCAGATGGATGTTATTCTTGTCACAGGGGAATATGTGTCAAAATAGTCCAGACCTTCCTTTTGTCTATAACCTTTTACCACAAGTCTTGCTTTATAATTGTCTATTGAACCATCTACTTTCATTTTTCTCTTGAATATCCATTTATGTCCAAGAGGTTTAGAACCAGGTGGAAGATCCACCAATTCTCAAGTATGATTTTGCATAATGGATTCAATTTCATTATTAACAGTGTCTTTCCACAAAGGTGCTTCAGGACCTGTCATTGCTTCCCTAAAGTTTTGAGGTTCATTTTCTAGCAGGTATGTCAAAAAATCTGAACCAAAGGATTTTGATGTTCTTGCTCTCTTACTTTGTCTTAGTTCATCATCAGTTAAATCCTGTTGGTCAAGACCATTATTAGTCTTTTGTGTTTGATTGTCATTAGTCTTTTGACTTTGTGTACAATCATAAGTTCTTTTAAATGAACTTAATTCCTGTCCTTTCTTGTAAGGAAAAACATGTTCAAAAAACACAGCATTCCTTGACTTTATAATAATGTTCACATTTATATCAGGTATTTCTAATTTAAAAGTCAGAAACCGATATGCACTACTATTCTGAGCATAACCAATAAACACACAATCCACCATTTTTTGTCTTATCTTAGTCTTTTTAGGAATAAAAACTTCTACCTTTGCCAAACACCCCCACACTTTTAAGTATTTGTAGAAAGGTGGTCAACCTTTCCACAATTCATAAGGAGTGCTGTTGGTTTTCTTGTGGGATATTCTGTTAAGAACATAATTAGCAGATAATATTGCTTCCCCCCACAAGTTCTGCGGTAAGTCTGAACTTAGTAACATGGCATTCATCATTTCTTTTAGGGTTTTATTCTTTCTTTCAGCAATTCCATTTTGCTGTAGAGAATAGGGTGCTATAGTTTGGTGAATAATGCCATGTTATGCACAAAATTCATTTAATGGTGCATCATATTCATCACCCCTTTCACTTCTAACCATTTTAATGGTTTTACCAAGTTGATTTTCAACTTCAGTTTTGTAGAGTTTAAACATTTCTAAGGCTTCATCTTTACTTCTAAGTAAGTATACATAACAATATCTTATGCAATCATCGATAAATGTTATGAAATACTTCTTGCCTCCTCTAGTTTGAACAAATTTAAGATTACACACATCAGTATGAATTAATTCTAGATGTTTGGTTTTTCTTTCAACTGATTTAAATGGAGCCTTAGTTAGTTTCGCTTCTACACAAATCTCACATTTGTGATTAGGATGAATTTCAAACTTTGGTATATAATCCAAACCAATTAATCTACGCAAAGCATCAAAATTTACATGTCCTAATCTACCATGCCATGAATTCGACTCAAGAATATAAGCAAAAAATGTGTTATTCTTATTAATAGCAAGTTTTGGTACAACCGTCATTATATTCAACTTGAAGAGACCATCACTCATGTATCCCTTACCAACATATATACCACTCTTTGTTAAAACAAATTTATCAGACTCAAATACAAGCCTAAAACTATTTTTACTTAACAAAGAACTAGAAACTAAATTCTTTCGGATGTCTGGTACATGCAGCACGTTTTTTAGGGTAAGTTTTTTCCCTGATGTCATCTTCATGATCACCTTTCCTTGTCCAGCCATAGTAGAAATAGAAGAATTTTCCATAAAAAATTGTTCACCATTTGCAGCCTCATTGTAAGTAATGAATATCTTCTTGTCCACACAAATGTAACGAGTTGTCCCAGTGTCAACCCACCATTCTTTGGGATTTCCAACCAAATTAGCCTCAGATACCACAGTAGAGAGATTGATGTCATTTACCCCGTCAGAGATGTAATCAAGTTCTGTCACATTGGCTTGATTGGTAGTCTTCTTGCTTGTACTTCCGCAATCCTTCTTAGGGCGGCGGCAATCAGAGGCTCAATGTCCGATCTTGCCACAGTTATAGCATTTACCTTTGAACTTCTTATTGCCATTGTTGTCGCCTTGTTTAGGACCATCTCCAGCAAACTTTCTCTTTTTGTTATGTGGTTTGTGCACTTGTTCAACCACATTAGCCTTGGACTCAATGGGATTTTTACCATTCCTCTTTTCAGCCTTCCAGTTATCTTCCTCAATTCTCAGTCTTACAATAAGTTCATCCATGGTCATCTCTTTGTGTTTATGTTTTAAATAATTTTTGAAATCTTTCCAAGCTAGTGGTAACTTTTCCACTAAAGCAACAACTTGGAAAGACTCGCTAAGAGACATACCTTTAGAATGAGTATCATGCAAAATTAATTGAAAACTTTGAACTTGAGAAATTACCGTCTGAGAGTCTACCATAACGAAGTCCAGAAATTTACCGACAACAAATTTCTTTGTACTTACATCCTCTGTCTTGTATTTTTTCTCCAAAGAATCCCACAATTCTTTTGATGTTTTCAGAGGGCTGTAAACATTATACAATATGTTGTCAATGCCATTGAGGATGTAGTTTCTGCACAAAAAATCAGAATGTTTCTAAGCGTCTACAGCGGCAATAACTTGCCGATCACTTTCATCCTCTCTAAGTACTGGAACCTCTTCACGGAGAAACCAGGTCAGATTTAGAGTTGTAAGATAAAACAACATTTTCTTCTGCTATCTCTTAAACTCAGTACCGTTAATTTTTTTTGATTTTTCTCCATGATTTATTAGAACTTGAACATGGTTCTGGATAAGGACCGAAGTCGGTGTAACGATCGGATTTGGAGTACTACTTTCAGCAGCCATAATATCTGATTACAAAAAATTAGAAAAAACCAAAACCAAATTAATTTTCTAGTTATTAAAACCAGAAAATAAATTATAACACAAAATAATTTTACTTTTCTTATTACCAAAACTAGAAAAATAAAATACCACAATAATTTTCTATAACACTATTACACAAAATAATATTCTAAATTATTAATGACACCAGTATATTACTATTCATTGTCAAAGAAAATAAACAGTATATTACTACTATTTGTCAAACAGTATATGACTACTATTTTTATTTTCCAACTAGTATCACTCCGTAAAAAGCACAGAAAATAAATACAATGAAGACACCAAAAAATAATCCGTCTTAAGATTGTTGGACAATCTTCACTGTATTAAGAATAAATAATGTTTGTGTACTTAACAACAAACAGAAGAAATAAGAAAATGAGAGAAATTGTTTGATTACAAAAATCAAACCAGTAAATAAAAATAAATAAATAAAAAATATATATTTTTATTGTGTTTACAAAAAAAAAAAATCAAAATCTGATATAAATAAATAAAAACAGAAAATAAATTAACAACTTACTTTATTAATTTCTCGAACAAAATTTTTGATCAAGTCCAGTGTTTAACACTGTGTCCTTAAGATAGATTCGTCCTCTCCACGGTACTTTCAGATTTGTGGACGTGTATCTCTTAAGATAAAATGATCAACAACGAATAATTGCAGCACTACAAATTATTCGCACAATGAACACACTTTGTGTTTTATACTCTTTTTCACAAGAAAAATATGCAGCAAAATGCAGAGAGAGCAAGCAAAATTTGGGACGAAAATTGAGTGAAAAAACCAAATGAGAGACAGCCTATTTATAGATAGAATGGTGGCCTTTCAGTTTGAATTCAACAGGTATGGTACCTGTTCGGACAGATCTGGTTTGATTTTCAAACAAATAAAAAAATGTTTTGGGTTTAAACATATTCGGATCTATTGGACAGATATGGAACTGTACAGAAATTTTGAAGAGGTGCAAACAGATTTGAATTCAAAAATTGAAATTAAACTAAATAGATTTTAAGAATTAATTTCAAATTCTGGACAGATTTTATTTTGCCAAAAATAAAATTAAATTCAAATGTTTTTGACCCAAAAAGATAGGGTATTGGGCCGGACAAGTCCAACCCAACCTCACATCACACCACGCACCCGCGCCCAAGCCTAACCCGCCCGCCCGACCGGACGGGCTACGGCAGTGCATGCATGTGTTTATTTTTAGGTCCAATGGGTCTAGACTAATTTGCCCATAACCTCTCCCTTCTACGAACTTGGGGTGCCCATTGGGGCATTCCCTAAGTTATAATCCCATGCCTTATAAACCCACTCAAAACTTGACCACCAAATCAATGTGGGACAAGCCTTAAACCAAACCTTTAGGAAATTTCACCAAAAACACCATTTCTATGGAGCTTTCTTTGGCTTCAATTTTTCATTCATCCGATAATGGTTTTGAGCAACCAAATATACTACGTGAATCACAACGTGGCATAGAACGCGTTACCACTTAGACCTGCCAAATTTGAAGCATAGGTCCCACCTAAAAAATAGACCAAAGTTTAGGAAAAAACTGATTTTCCAAAACCATTTTTAACAATAGCAATTTACTATAACAATTTCAAATTTAATTTTGGTATAGCAAAGCTGATAAAGGAGTGAATTTTGAATCTTTTCTTTCTAAAATAACTCAAAAACTATTATAACGAGCTTGATGTGGATGCTCTAATATATTTTTTCTTATTAATTAAGATCTCTTAATAATATTATTAGAAAAATTTCAACTCGTTACAGAGAAATTTGAACTCATAAAATTTTTCTGTAAAATTTCTTTGTGCATCTGAAACTTCTCTTTGAAAAACTTATGCCAAAATTTTTCAATCAAAATATTGAGGGACCCCAACCACTATGAAGATATTGCATGTCTTTTATCTCATTAAATCTTAAGGATTGTTTGGGAACAACCTAAAATAGCATAGTTGTTGTCTTTTTATCTTATTTTGGTCACATCACCTCTTATTTGAATCACATCATCTCTCTATTTCTCTACACATATTTTCGTAAAAAGCAAAAAGTTAATAGCCTATTCCCAAACAACCCCTTAATATCAGAGACCTTAAACTAGGGGTGGGCATCAGTCTGCTGGCTCGGCTAGCCTAGCTCTATGTTTTTTAGGGCTTAGGAATATTATTTTAACTAATAGGATCGGGCTGGGTTGATATTTTCAACCCAATAAATTAATGGATTGAGTTTGAAAATTATATTTTTAGCCTGACCCGGCCCGATGCATTACATATTAGGTTTCATATTTATTTGGTAGGTGATACAATGCAAAGACACCTTATCCTATATAAAGAGATAGACCAATAATGACCAAACCCTTCCTAGAGGCAATTATCAAAAATAACCTACTCATATAGATTCATTGTTGGATAATCCACAATATTAGCTAAGGCATACATATAAATGAATATGATAGTAGAGGAGTGAGAAAGCGAGAAAGGCATAGTTTGTGGAGTCCATTAAGAAAGGAAAACATGAAAATGAGAAGGAAATAGATGAAGTAACAGATGAAATCAAATATTACATTTGGGCCTTCCATTTTCGAATTAATTTTTTTTCCAAAATATGTAGCCAACAGATTCATTGTTGGATAATCCACAATATTAGCTAAGGCATACATACAAATGAATATGATAGTAGAGGAGTGAGAAAGCCAGAAAGGCATAGTTTGTGGAGTCCATTAAGAAAGGAAAACATGAAAATGAGAAGGAAATAGATGAAGTAATAGATGAAATCAAATATTACATTTGGGCCTTCCATTTTCGAATTAATTTTTTTTCTTTGTAACTATGTTTGTGTTTAATTACAGGATTGTTTGGAATAATTAAATAAGTATATTTTTTGACTTTTTACAAAAGATATGCAAAAAAATAAAGAGGTAATGTGACCTAAATAAGTATATTTATCTAAATAAGTGCACCTATTTAGTTTATTCCTAATTGAATTTAGTAACTTTTTAGCTAAGAAATTATGAGAAACAAAAGGAATATAGTGAATAATGATTAGCGAATAAGTATGAACACGCCATATTTCGAAAATATCCAATAATTTTCCTGCCTAGTAAGTCCCAAGTAGTAAGTAGGATGAAACTTTACTCTATAATGTATTGAATTATCTTATTCTTCCAACAATATTTCTATGTTCCCATCTAAAAAAAAAAAAATCTATATAATTTATTACTTTATATTCGTCAAATTATTTTTAAAATGTTTGGTTTGAAATTTTCAAAAAAAAAATTTATATTTTCAGTTCGTATTTTTATATTTTTAGTGATTTTTTAAAAATACTTTATTTATTTTATTATTACTTTTTAGATCCACTTATTCTTTTTAAATATTTAAAATGCATATAATTTGCATAATTTTTTTTAAAAAAATCATTAAACACAACAAAATATGAAAAATTATTGAATATATATATATATATTTTTTTGTATTTGATTTTCTTTTTACAAATAGTATATGTCACGATCCAAACCCGCCCCTATAAGTTTAGCATCATGACCGGCCAGTAATCTTAAGATTACCAAAGGCCTCTTAAACAGAATTACAATATAAGGGGCTAGCAAAAACAAATATAAAAACAAACATCGTTCAATGAGTTGTGCAGACTTATATGAGACAGAAATTTTTTTAAACTTATATGTACATATATCATGACGTCATCTTTACATCATCATATAATAGAGAAAAGTCAAAGGGGATTTAGTCTTATTTACAAAATAAAACTTGTTCATCTTAACAGAATAAAATAGAGACTTAAGTCATAATCACAAAGTCTTGATCGCAAAACATTTTTGAAACCTCTACGTGAGGCACAAAGGTTGGCTTGACAAATCAGATCCAGACAAAAGCCCTTAGGCCTGATCTACCGCTCGATCACCTACATATATATATATATATATATAAACAGCGAGTCCAGTGAATAACATTAAAGTAAAGTGGTTAGTGAACGAATTCCAAACATTTCATAATCATAAAACAGATCATAACATAATCATTCTCAAATTTGAACATAATAATGGTACATCCAACAGAACATGGCATATCGTCTTCCGATAGAGTAATCAGTCCTGCACATCGATTATCAAACATAACACCACTTTGTCAAGTGGCTAACGAGATCTCGTAATCACATAGATATCATGGATGACTTGAGACTTTCTTTGGATGTCATAATAGATTCAAACATAGGACATTCGTTCACTTAGATCAAATATCATTTCAGAAATTATAACTTATCAAATAACATTTCCAATATAATTCATATGAATATATCTTTACAATAACGTTACTCACCGTAGACTTCCAAAAATGACTGATCGATCTTCGAATATTGACCTATAATCACAAACGTACATAGTGCAAAATGTCTTATTATTACTCATTTATATGGCCAACGTGGCTTAGCTTTCCTTACATTAACTTCTTATTTATTCTATATCTCATAACTTGTTCATATTGAACCACATATTTGGATTGAATAATTCCTCTTATCTTTTCTAATTTAATTACTCATGTTGGTTTCTTACTTCTTAAACCTTAATGATTCATAAATCATGCATAAAAATGCCCGGAAAGAAATGGGAATGAAGATATGAA
Source organism: Camellia sinensis (assembly GCF_004153795.1). Classification (NCBI taxonomy): domain Eukaryota; kingdom Viridiplantae; phylum Streptophyta; class Magnoliopsida; order Ericales; family Theaceae; genus Camellia; species Camellia sinensis. The sequence continues at coordinate 2,821,229 of NW_021025277.1, read as the reverse complement.
CTTAAAACATCTTTTGAAAACATATGCTGAAAATAAACTATTGGCTAAAGCTAACTTTTGGTCGTCAGAGCTATCGTTTGCTCTAGTCAACTTTTGGTCGCCCAAGCTATCTATGAAATTCTGAGTTTTTAAAAAAGAAAGTTTGAACTCCAAATACAAATTCAAAGCCTTGGGTTATGCATAACTCATTCAAAAACACAAAATTACTTTCGAAAACCTATATACACGACCCTTTAAAAATCATTTGCTTTGAAATCTCATGAATTTACCAAAATTGAACTCAAAAGGTCTTGCATATAAGATTTTCAAACTCTTTTCTTTTGTTCTTTAAAATATGCAATGAAAACCACAAGCTCATGAATTTTTGAAACATTAAACATGATAATCTCTTAAAAGGTGACAAGTAAAACTTACGTGCATGCAAAAATTTCAAGACCAAAACCCAAAACATGAATGAACAAGGTATAATCTTCTATAAACATGCATGTAAGCTATTTTCTTGCTCAAAACCCATCTTCATTTCAAATTCCATTAGATGATTCTACAATTCTCTTAATACATGATGCATGGAGGGCTTTCTACGAAATTAAGACTTATAATCCTTACCTAGAGCCTTGAATTACACCTATTCTTGCATAATCTTGGCTCCTCTAGCAAAAATCTACAACTACTTCTTCAATTACGCACTTTCTCTCTCTAGATGGACTCTCTCTCTCTCTCTAAAAACCTCTCCAGCAGAAAATGAGAAGGGAATTGAGCTTAATGCTCTTATAACACACATATTTATACATGGAATTAGATTAGCACTAATTGAGCTTAACTTAACTAATCAAATCTTAAGATAATTAAACAAATCTTAATTTTTTTGAACTGAATCAAATTTTAATTAAATTTACCAAATGGTTCTAAAAATTTCAATTAATTAATTCAAGTAGCCAATTTCGATTTCTGATGCCGTTAAGTTCTTCAATTTCCATATCAAAACAAAATTCATTAAAGATAATTTTTAGATTAGACAGATATGCACAAATTAATCACGTGACACATATCACAATTAAAACTAAACACATAATTAAATTTATATAATCATGATATGCATTTTAGGGTCATTACAATATACATTTTAAAGGTATGTAAATAAAATATATCTAAAAATAAAAATAAAAAATTGAATAAAACATAAAACAGTCGATAGGCAAAATAAAATATATACTTTATAGTAATATTTAGATAGGTAAAATGCCTATTACCGTTGGAGATGCTCTTAGAAAACCATCAATAAACAACAAGTTAACATTAGAGCATCTCCACCTAAATCTTCAAAATTGGGTATGTCAAATTTTTTTGAAGATTTAGGTGGCAAATTGACATATGTCAATTTAATATAGAAACTCTTTCACCTGATATGTCAAATCTATTATTTTATTATTTTTAAAAAATAAAATTATTTTATTGAGTGAACTCAACATTTGATATCAACATGGAGCATGTTAAATTCATGCCAAATGCCAACCCACCATTTGGCATATTAGATAGAATTGATACTTGATGTCAAAATATGACTGTTAGAGTGCCACTTCAAATTTGAAGTATTGGGTGAAGGTATTCTTACCCATCAATTTAGTCAAAAAGTCATTAAAAAAATCAAAAAATCAACAAATCATACCAAAAAGTCAAAAAAAAAAAAATTCTCTACCTTTTACACATCTTTTCGTAAAATATTAAAAATTTATTCTAAATATATTAATTTTTTTAACATCATATTTTAATTAAATAATTAAATAATTACTGAAAAAATATATTCTTAAACGAGGCTTAAAATTAGACGGTTACAACAAAATCGTCAACTAATTTTCCTAAAAAATTGTGGAAAAAATACATAAAAAATATATTAAAAAATTGTGTCATTACGATCTTTCAAAACGTGTTGGTTCAACTTGTCATGATTGTTGCCTCAAAACAAGCAATGCCTCTTCATTTCGGAGGGCATTAAAATCTGTGAGCTCGCTACTCCCAAGAATAATATGGCAAGATCTTTAAATAAATAATAATATGTGTGAAAGACTTTTGCAAGTTTTCATAAGAAAAGTTAAGGTTGCGTTTCTTAAAATTTTAAAATTATGATTTAAAAATAGAATTATTTTTTGAGTTTTAAGTTTTAAAATTATGATTTAAATGTAAATATTTTATTTAGTTATAAATTTTGAAAAAAAAATTAAAAATAATTTTAAATTGAATTTAAAATAATTATAAATTAAATTTAAAATAATTAATGTGACATATCATATTATGATTTAATTTAAAATTTAAAATTATGATTTAACTCAAAATTTGTCATGATTGTTGCCTCAAAACAAGCAATGTTTTTTCATTTCGGAGCGCATTAAAATCTATGAGCTCACTACTCCCAAGATATATGGCAGGATCTTTAAATAAATAATAATATGTGTGAAAGACTTTTGCAAGTTTTCATAAGAAACGTTAAGGTTGCGTTTCGTAAAATTTTAAAATTATGATTTAAAAATAGAATTATTTTTTAAATATTTAAGTTTTAAAATTATGATTTTAGTTCTCGTTTGGGAACATGTTAATTTAGTAATTTTTTGGCTAATTATCTAAAAAGATAGGTAAAAAAATTTATATGTTTGGGATGACTTTTTGACTAATTACGAAAAGCTGTGCAAAAAAGTAGTAAGAAGCCATAATTGTTGACTTTTTGGTATGACTAATTGACTAATTGGCTAATTTAGTAACTTTTTGACTTTTTGACTAAAACAGAACTTTCCCAAACGAGGCCTAAATATAAAAATTTTATTTGGTTATAAATTTTTAAAAAAAAATTAGAAAGAACTTTAAATTGAGTTTAAAATAATTAATGTGACATATGATTTAATTCAAAATTTAAAACTATGATTTAACTCAAAATTTGTAATGATTATTGCCTCAAAACAAGTAATGATTTCATTTCGGAGAGCATTAAAATCTGTGAGCTCGCTACTCCCAAGAATAATATGGCAGGATCTTTAGATAAACAATAGTCTGTGTGAATGGCTGTTGCAAGTTTCCATAAGAACCATTACAACGCTGATTGAGGGCCCGAGACTTCGGGGCTCGAATGCCCCGAAAGTCCATTTTAGGTAAGAAAAAAAAGAAAAAAAAAGAGAAAAAAGAAAAAAAAAAAAAAACAGTTTTCAAAATTGGAAATTAGGGATATTAGGGGCAACTTTTTTAGGGCCACCAATCATTTTCCGAACCATTAAGGTTGCGTTTCGTAAAATTTTAAGATTATGATTTAAAAATAGAATTATTTTTTGAATATTTAAGTTTTAAAATTATGATTTAAATGTAGAAATTTAATTTGGTTATAAATTTTTTTAAAAAAAATTAAAAAAAAATTAAATTAAATTTAAAATAATTAATGTGACATATAATATTATGATTTAATTCAAAATTTAAAATTATGATTTAACTCAAAATTTGTCAGGATTGTTGCCTCAAAACAAGCAATGACTTTTCATTTCGGAGCGCATTAAAATCTGCGAGCGCGCTACTCCCAAGAATAATATTGCCGGATCTTTAAACAAACAATAATCTGTGTGAAAGACTTTTGCAAATTTCCATAAGAAACGTTAAGGTTGCGTTTCGTAAAATTTTAAAACTATGATTTAAAAGTATAATTATTTTTTGAGTATTTAAGTTTTAAAATTATGATTTAAATGTAAAAAGTTTATTTGGTTACTCCCTCTGTCCTAAAATAATGGTCTCTTTTGGAGAATTTAACTTTTTTTGGTAGTACAATTATTACACTTTAAAAAAGTTGATTTTCTAAAATTACCCTTTGATAGTATATTTTTTGGGAATATCAATGTCATAATTATACTTTTTACATTGTTTATTAATTTAAAAGAATGGCAAAATAGAAAATTTATATTATTTTTGTACTTGATGTTTGAAGAGGGACTAATATTTTGGAACAATGAAAAATGAAATAAGGGACTCATATTTTGGGACGGAGGGAGTATTTTGGTGTGTAGTAACCGGTCGTCTGGCTGGATGATCGACAGGATATCCCATCACTCTTAAGAATAAATGATCAAATATTATATAACCTGTTAACAGTGCATCGCTATATGTAATAATTTACTATAGCAATGCCAAATTTGTTTTGGTATAACGAGACTGATGAAACCAGATTTACCTTGCTAAACAATTTTTTTTTTTTCTTTTTAAAACCATAATAGCTTATGTGGATGTTTTCAAACTCTATATTCTAAAATTTAATTTTATAAAATATTTATTTTTATTAAGTGGTCGACCGAGTGAATGACTGAGTGATCAATTGCTTAGTGAAAATTGTCCCATTCTGAGGGATATTGGGTGATCGACCGGATAGATGACCGGCTCATCAACTACTTAGTGAAAATTGTCCAATTTTTTCATTTATTGATAGTCAACTAGGTAGTTGACCGGTGGATGATCAGATCATGGATCACTTCGTGAAATTTCCTCTAAAATAAATAATAAAATAGTACATAACTCATCAACTATATCGATACATTAAAGCCAAGTTTGGGAAGACTAAATAAGTGCACTTTTTGTCTTTTTGGACTAAAAAATTGAGATTGAAAATATGGATGTTTGGGTTAACTTTTTGACTTTTATGGAAAAATGTGTAATAAAAAATTGTAAATATATATATATATATATATATATATATATTTATATTTATATAACTAATCTGATACAAAAAAAATTCTAGATCTTATTTGACTAAGAGTTCGTTTGAGAATTGAGTTGACTTTTTGAATTTTTTGACTATTTTAACATGAGGCTAAAAAGCTTGGTTTGAGAAGAGCATTTGGCTTTTTTGACCTTTTTGTAAGAGAAAAAATGTAGCCTGCGTTTGGTTGTGTTTTGTAAATGTGATTTGAGAGCATGAGTTGTATTTTGAATTTGTGGATTGTAGAATTATGATTTGAGTGTAGAAAATTTGTTTGGTTATGGTTTTTAAATAGAGTGTTGAATTGTGTTTTGAAGATGTATTTTGAATTAAGTTTTGAAAGTTTGATGTGACATGTGAAAGGTGAAAATTTGTTTGGTGATGTGTTTTGAAAATAGTTTTCAAAACTTACTTCAACCAATAATTTATCATCAAACACACAACTCATATATCGATATCCATATTTTTTATCAACAATAATAACCAAACTATTTTTAAATTACTGAAATTAAAAATTGATTTTTTTTGTCAATTAATTTTTTATTTTGTAATTTTTTTGAATAATTGTTTTTTTGAAATAATTTTTTCATTTTAAAATACAACCTATGTCAATTATTTTCTGCCAATTAATTTTTCTATCAATTCATTTGTAAAATACGTTTTTAATTTTTTTCTAACATTTTGTTAAAGTCAACAACTTTTGAAAATACATATTAATAAAGAAGGAATAAATACACTAAATTTAATATTTTAAAATACAAATCATAACGCAAATCTTATAAAACATTATCAATTTTTTTTTATTTATTACATGTTATGAATTCCGTCTATATGTGGCAACAGAAATGCAATGCATTATTGTACCCGTTGAGCTCATATAATTGTGGGATTGGCATACAAAATGACTATTATGCCCCTCTTGACTTAAATAGAAAGTGATTACATAAAACAAAATATAAAGGGTAAGATAGTAATTTCAATTACTTATTACTTACCCCCTATTGTTTCATAGCTGTGTTTTCAACACTGAGGTAAAGAAAAAGAAGAGATTGCAGCTGTGTACTAAGTACACGGATGTGATATATATATAAAAAGTAATAATATTTAACAAATAAAAAGTAAATAAAAAAAAATTTCAAACTGAACCTTTTGAACCTCACCCTTTCTATTAAATTGAATCTCATTCCGTTTACTACACCAACTTCACCATCTCAGAAACACCTTCTCTAGTTACATCAGAAAACAAAAATTAGAGAAATAGAAGCATATCCACCATCCTCCTTCTCCACTTCCATAATTTACAGGTTAGTTTTGATGCCAGTTCATCTTCATATTAGCTTCAGACATTTACAGGTTAGTTTTGATGCCAGTTCATCTTCATATTAGCTTCAGATATTAGCTTCAGACATTAGCTTCAGAGGGAGTGAGGGATGGAAGAGGAGGACAACCGGCCGGTCATCCCACCGGTCTACCAGCCGGTCATCTCACGGGACATCCGGCCGGTCATCCCGGCCCAGTCACCATTCCACCTCCGTATCTGTTCGCTTTGTTTCATATCTGTTCCATTTTCATCTGTTATATTTTCTGATTTCTGTTCTAATTTTGTCACACTATCATTTATTTTTCTGATTATCAGTTTCTAAGTTATAATAAACTGAATGAAACAAACCCAATATAAATGAGAAATATCATTCCTATGGTTTTTTTTTTATATATAAAAATCTGTTTCTATGGCATCTGCCTAATTAAATTTTGTCACCAATTTTTTTTATATTTATTTTTTACATAAAAATAAGTTTGTGTGGGGATATATTTTTGAATACTCACACGTGGCAAGGTGACGCCGACGTGTCAGCCGAGGTGCCACGTGTCCAGGTCATGACGCCGAGGTGATCTCGGCTAAGCCAAGGTTATCTCCGAAGATATCAGAGTTCGAGATAAGCGAATAAAGGACAGGAGTCCTAGAATAAAGGAATACTTCAAGATGGATAAGGATAATATTCTTAGGGAATCTATCCTTATCTCTTGAGGAGTCCAAAGTAAGTATTGAACAAGAATCCATAGAAGTGAGGCTTCTATTGGGATTAGGATTAAGGCAACTAGAAAAGAGAGGCACCCCCATGGGTCTAAGGTACGTAATTTATATTCTGTCTAGTGAGTTAAGCACTATTGATTATCTTTGAGAGATATACTGACTTGATCGTCGGAGTGCCCCCGAGTGGACGAACCACCGCCGGAATCTTCTCTTTTTGTTACAGGTTAACCAGGTGTCATCCATTCTGCCAAGTGTTCTCCAGCTGAATACTGAGTCAGGCAGTGTGATCAGAAAATCACACACACAATTTGGCGCCGTCTGTGGGAACGAAAGGAGAATAAATGGCCAGTAACGGACAGAAAGAAAAGGTTGGGGACGACACTTCTGCTGGGAGTGGGGGACCTATTGAACTTGATATCACAGGAGACGATTGCAATGCAGAAACTCGTGACCAGAATCACGGAGCGAAAGACGTCGGCCAGACTGGCGACGCACCAAAGAAACCTGATCAAAGCAGGTACTACAACGAGGACGACCTCCAGGTTTGGAAGGATAGGTGCCTACGGAGGGACGAAGAAGTAAAAGAGATGGCAAACAAATTGGCAGACCTGCAGTCGGTCGTCAATTTCATGATGCAAAATAACGTTATACAACCACCATACCCGCTGCAGGACACGCCGATTTCAGCGGCCAATGCCCAGAAGGGAGGGCAGAAAACAATCCCCGTAGCCCCTCAGCACAACGAGAGCGAAAGATACTCTCACCGACCTGCTGCAGGACACGCCGATTCCAGCAGCCAATGCCCAGAAGGAAGGGCAGAAAACAATCCCCGTAGCCCCTCAGCACAACGAGAGCGAAAGATACTCTCACCGACCTGCTGCAGGACACGCCGATTCCAGCAGCCAATGCCCAGAAGGAAGGGCAGAAAACAATCCCCGTAGCCCCTCAGCACAACGAGAGCGAAAGATACTCTCACCGACCTTCTAGGGAAGTCGGACGAAGAGAATCAAGAAGAGAAGAATCACGGAGGACGCATCGCACAAAAGAGGCAGACCCCAAAGGACATCGGCATGTTCAGGGGTAGGCACTGTGCTTCAACACAACTCATGGAGAAGGGTCGAAAAAGGCTCACCACGAGGCCGAGAGTAGTATACCGAAAAAACTGAAGTCGAAAGATAGCCGAGCTCCTAGGCGAAGCAAAGAAGACTTAAGAGATTACCTCAAAAGGAAGCAACAGAATGCCGACGCCGAGGTAACCTCCCCAGATAAGCTGAAGACACAATTCTCGGTAGAATTAGACAGGTTTGAGGCGCCGAAGAGATTCAGTATGTCGAGGTTTCAAATATACAATGGTAAGTCAGACCCCAACTTCCACGTTGGACTGTATTTGAACTCGATGGCATTGTATAGTGGGAACGAGCCGTTGCTCTGCAAAGTGTTCCCCTCATCCTTTACGAAGATAGCATCAGATTGGTTCCACAAACTACCGAAGGGAAGCGTGAAGACTTGGGAAGGCCTGGCCAAGATGTTTGTGGCCAGATTTGTGACAAACAAGCTGCAGCCATTAAGGGTGGACGCATTGATGGCTCTAAAGATCAGCAAGGATGAAGGCCTTAGGGCCTATGCAAAAAGATACTATGAGGTATTCAATCGAATACCCGACTGTAATCAAGAGGTGGCATTCGTATCTTTCAAGAATGGCTTGAAAGACAACTGTCCATTACGAAAGTCTTTGGCAAAAACATTGCCAAAAAGTATGGAGGAGCTCATGGCGAGAATCGAGAAGTACGCCAGAGCCGAAGAAGACACGTCGGGAACCAGGGAGATAAAACAAGAGAAAGGAAACGGCTCGCCGAAGTGAGGCCTAGGTAACAATGGAACGAGCTGGCAAGAGGCAGAACTGGGGGCCACACAAGCAGTAACAATTGTGTTCCGAATCTCAATTCCCAAAGTCCTAGATCAAATTCAGAACCAACCCTATTTCAGAATGCCAGAGAGGACTCCAGGAGAATTCATGGAAAGAAACATTGGTAGGCATTGTGCCTACCACAATGAAGATGGGCATACAACTCAGGGTTGTAGAGCCCTGAAAACATATTTGGAAGACCTGGTGAGACAAGGACATCTGAGAGATCTTGTCGATGAGACTAGGACAAGGGAAGAACGGGCAAGATTGCCTCAGGCACCAGCAGCCCCACCTCCCCTAGCACAACAGCCACAGGCAGGAGGACCTCGGATAATCAACATAATCCACTCAAAGGTCAACGAAAACGAAATTCGAGGAGAGACCCAGAAGGTAAAACACCTACAACATGTCTACCAAGTCGGGGACAAAAGACATCGGGCAAAAGAGTGCTAAGGACCAATGATAACCTTTACCAAAGCCGACCTAGAGATGGTCCAGCATCCGCACAATGATGCCTTGGTAGTATCCCTCCAGGTTGGGGAGTGCCAAGTGAAACGCATCCTGATTGACCAAGGCAGCTCTTGTGACATCATGTACGTCCGATGTTACAAGGAGCTCGGACTTCACCCTGATGATATGGAACAATCCAATGGCCCAATGGTTGGATTCAATGGAACGCCGACATGGCCACTGGGAACAGTAAGCTTGGAGGTGCAGGCAGGCACCAGGAAGATCAAGACAGAATTCACCATCATTGACACACCCTCTCTTTACAACATCATCTTGGGAAGACCATGGTTGCATGCAATGGGGGCAGTTCCCTCAACATTGCATCAACTATTGCGATTCCCAACAGAGCATAGGATAAAAGAAGTCAGAGGCGACCAGCTGCAGGCGAAGAATTGCTCCATGGTAGCAATGAAATCTACCTGCAGCATACGAGAGCCAGAAAAGGCAGAAATTGAAGATGAGGGCGTGGAAATCCTAGGAGACGTCGGCAAGGAGCCAGCCGAGAAGAGCGAGGAGGCACTGAAGAAAATCCTCGTCCAGAATGGGGATGAAGAACGCTTTTTTCTTCTTAGCTCGGGCTTAGCCGAAAAAGAGGAAAAAGAGTTGGAAACTTTTTTGAGAGCAAATATTGAGGTGTTTGCTTGGACACCTTACAAAATGCCTGGTATTGACCCCGAGGTCACTTGCCACAAACTGAATATTGACAGGTCGGCCAAACTTGTAATTCAACGAGCCAGAAGACTGACGTTAATGCACATCGAAGCAGTAGAGGAAGAAATAGACAAACTTCTGGAGGCCAGGGCCATTAGAGAAGTACACTACCCGACATGGCTGTCCAATACAATGGTGGTAAAGAAGAAGAATGGTAAATGGAAGGTCTGCGTAGACTTCACCAGCCTCAACAAAGCCTGTCCCAAAGACAGTTTTCCTCTACCCAAGATTGACCAACTAGTAGATGCCACTTCAGGGCATGAAAGAATGAGCTTCCTAGACACCTACAGGGGGTACCACCAGATAGCCATGTACCCCCCAGACGAAGAGAAGACTACGTTCATCACCCCAAAAGGCCTGTACTGTTACAGAGTAATGCCTTTCGGGTTGAAAAACGCCGGAGCAACTTACCAAAGGCTGGTAACCAAAATGTTCAAACACCTGATTGGCCGAACAGTAAAAGTCTACATCGACGACATGGTCGTCAAGACCAAGGAGCCTGAGGGTCATCTTGCTGATCTGAAAACAGTCTTTGAAATCCTTAAAACATATCGGCTCTGACTCAATGCATCGAAGTGTGCATTTGGAGTTGGATCTGGTAAGTTTTTAGGATACCTGGTGACTAGGCCAGCCCAGATCAAATCAAGGCCATCCTAGAGTTAAAGAGCTCGACGTCGGCAAAACAGGTGCAGATGCTAACTGAAAGGGCCGCAGCCCTGAACAGATTCATCAACAGAAGCTCAGATAAGTGCAGACCTTTCTTCAACTTGATAAAGAAAGCCACAAACTTCCTATGGACAGAAGAATGCGAAGCCGCTTTGGCCGACCTAAAAAAGTACTTGACCACAGCTCCAGTTCTTTCAAATCCAGAACCTGGAGAGGAGCTGTTCCTGTACTTAGTCATTTCAAAACATGCAATAAGTGCAGTGCTAATCCAAGAAGAAAAAAGGGAGCAAAAAGCTGTTTACTATGTAAGCAAAACCCTAGCCGATGTAGAAACAAGGTATCTATCCTTAGAGAAATTGGCACTAGCTTTAGTAATGGCTTCAAAGAAGTTGAACCATTACTTCCAGGCCCATAAAATTGTGGTACTAACAGAGCACCCCTTGAAGTCCTTACTGCAACAAGGAGACCTGACAGGAAGAATAGCCAGGTGGGCAGTCACCCTAGGCCAGTATGACCTGGAGTACAGGCCAAGGACAGCAATTAAAGGGCAGGTTCTGGCCGACTTCGTGGCTGAGTTTACACCAGAATCCATCGAACATCGAGCTCCGTTGAGCCAGGATGAACGATGTCCAGATAAGCAAGAAGAAGCCCAGGCAAAGGCGAAAGAACAAAAGAAAGAAAAAAAACTTAGACCCTGCAGCATTTACATCGGCGACTCCTTTCGACTGTTCGTTGATGGGAGTTCAAACTGACAGGAAGCAGGGGCAGGAGTAGTATTGATATCCCCAGATGGGCAGGTACTAGAACAGTCAATTCGTTTGGGGTTCAAGGCCTCAAACAATGAAGCAGAGTATGAAGCACTCATTGCAGGACTGAAGTTGGCAGCAACAGTGCAAGCAGATGAGGTAATAGTTTTTTGTGATTCACAACTAATAGTTAATCAGACAACATGCGAGTTTGCAACCCGAGATGAACGAATGTCGGCCTACGCAAAGGAAGTCATCAGACTGTCAGCCTTGTTTCAGAACTGTCGACTACTTCAGGTAAATCGAGATGATAACAGCCATGCCGATGCATTGGCCAACCTAGCTAGTGCAAGACAACCTGGAAAAGCAAAAACAATAATGATTGATTACTTGTCGGGCCCAAGCATCGAACCACTGACCACAGAGCGCGAAGCAATGTGCGTAGACATGGGACCAAACTAGATAGATGCAATTGTTGCATTCCTAAAAGAAGGAAACTACCAGATGACTTCAAGGAGGCACACAAGATCAGATTGAAGTCGGCAAGATTCAGTCTGACAGCAGAAGGTCCTTCACTGGACCCCTTTTAAGGTGCGTACACCCTTTGCAGGTTGAAGATTTTTTATATGAAATCCATGAAGGAATTTGTGGAAGCCACGCTGGGGGCAGATCACTAGCTCACAAGGCCATTACCCAGGGGTATTGGTGGCCTTACATGCAAAAAGATGCAGAAGCCTACGTGAAAAAGTGTGAACAATGCCAAAGGTTTGTACCTTTGATACACCAGCCAGCTGCTGACCTGAACCCCGTATCCAGTCCTTGGCCATTTGCCCAATGGAGCATGGATCTCGTTGGGTAATTACCCCAAGCAACTGGACAAAGAAAGTACTTGCTGGTGGCAATGGACTACTTCACAAAATGGATAGAAGCTGAACCTCTTGCCAAAATTCGAGATGTGGACGTGAAGAACTTCATTTGGAAAAACATTATCACCAGATTTGGGATCCCAAGAGCAATTGTTGCAGACAATGGAACTCAATTTGACAGCAAGCTAATCAAGAACTTTTGTGCAAAGTTCAAGATTAAGAATTACTTTTCAACCCCAAGCTTTCCACAAAGCAATGGACAAGCAAAAGCATCTAACAAAGTAATTTTTGATGGGATAAAGAAGAGGCTGCAGGCAGCAAAAGGCAAGTGGGTAGACGAATTGCCCAATGTACTCTGGGCATATCGGACTACGCCGAGAAGATCAACAGGGGAATCCCCCATCGCCATGGCTTATGGCACAGAAGCAGTCATTCCACTGGAGGTCGGCATCCCTGGGATCAGAACCCAATGGGTAGAAAACGGGACTAATGATGTACTCTTAGCCCGAGATCTGGATCTTTTAGAAGAAAGAAGAGAGAAAGCTGCAATCCAGCTCACAGCATACCAGTAGCAACTTACAAAAACTTACAACAAAAAGGTCAATCCAAGAGAATTTCATATTGGTGACCTCGTCCTAAGAAAAGTCGTCGGCAACAAGAAGGACCCCAGAGAGGGCAAGCTTAGCCCAATTTGGGAAGGACCCTACAGAATCATCTTGGTACTGGGTAATGGGGCATATCGGCTTGTAGATAATAAGGGCAAAGAGTTGCCAAGACCTTGGAACACTTGTAATTTGAAATTTTTCTATCATTAGAATTTCTTTGTTCCTTTGCCATTTACTGAAGTAAATAAATAAAGATTCAATTCTCTTTTCAAGATACTTGACATTGTCTCTAAAATACATGCATAATGAGAACCCAAGTGGAACTCAGGTTCACATTAGGAGGCAGAGAGAAGAAGAATATGTTTAAAACTTGTTGAAATTTGTGGACAATTTACAAGTTGAAGTTAAACCGAAATCATTGTTTAACACTTGTTGAAATTTGTGGACAATTTACAAGTTAAGTTAAACCGAAATTATTGTTTAACGCTTGTTAAAATTTGTGGACAATTTACAAATTGAAGTTAAACCAAAATCATTGTTTAACACTTGTTGAAATTTGTGGACAATTTACAAGTTGAAGTTAAACCGAAATCATTGTTTAACACTTGTTGAAATTTGTGGACAATTTACAAATTAAGTTAAACCGAAATTATTGTTTAACGCTTGTTGAAATTTATGGACAATTTACAAGTTGAAATTAAGCCGAAGTCATTGTTTAACACTTGTTGAAATTTGTGGACAATTTACAAGTTGAAGTTAAGCCGAAGTCATTGTTTAACACTTGTTGAAATTTGTGGACAATTTACAAGTTAAGTTAAACCGAAATCATTGCTTAACACTTGTTGAAATTTGTGGACAATTTACAAGTTGAAGATAAGCCGAAAACATTGTTTAACGCTTGTTAAAAATTTGTGGACAATTTACAAGTTAAGTTAAACCGAAATCATTGTTTAACACTTGTTGAAATTTGTGGACAATTTACAAGTTAAGTTAAACCGAAATTATTGCTTAACACTTGTTGAAATTTGTGGACAATTTACAAGTTGAAGTTAAGCCGAAGCCATTGTTTAACACTTGCTGAAATTTGTGGACAATTTACAAGTTGAAGTTAAGCCGAAATCATTGTTTAACACTTGTTGAAATTTGTGGACAATTTACAAGTTTAAGTTAAACCGAAATCATTGCTTAACACTTATTGAAATTTGTGGATAATTTACAAGTTGAAGTTAAGCCGAAATCATTGTTTAACGCTTGTTGAAATTCGTGGACAATTTACAAGTTAAGTTAAACCGAAATCATTGTTTAACACTTGTTGAAATTTGTGGACAATTTACAAGTTAAGTTAAGCCGAAGTCATTGTTTAACACTTGTTGAAATTTGTGGACAATTTACAAGTTGAGTTAAACCAGTATGATGTTCAACACTTGTTAAAAGTTTACAAGTTAAGATTAAAACCAAGAAGTTTGTCTATCCGAGGTGTGTCACCCTGAGAAGATTGTACAAAGAAGGAAGAATATGTGAAAGACATGCAGAATATTCTACGTATAGAATCACGCCAGAGCAGTCAAGAAAAGACAAAAGTACAAGCAATCAGTAAAGGAAAGTTGTATTAGCATTCAACAAAAGGGAGGAACATCGGCCATATGGAGGGCTTACATTGTTTCAAAAAAAAAAAACAAAGAAAAACAAAGTACAAAAGAAAAGACATGAAAACTAAGGTTCCTCAGCGTCGACAGTTAGCTGGGTTGGGACCTCGGACGATTGTTGAGAAGCAACCTCGGCCGCCTTCTCTGCCGTTAGCTCAGCATCAATTTCTTGTAAAGTTTCTTCAATACTTTTATCGGCGAAGGGGACGTCGGCTGATACCTTCTTATGAGCAGCGTCTTTGGGAACCTTATCACCTTCCTCATCTTGAGTCAAGTCTAGGACTTGCTCCTTCTGAAGAAGGGACTTGGCCCCATCAGCATCCTTGGATTTTCTCACCAAAGCCTCATCCTCATCCTCATCACCATCCTCAGACTTAGATTCGTCGACGTCTTGACTTTGAGGTGGAGATGGAGGGAATGGAAGAGGAATGGCGTCGACTTTTCTCAAGGGAGAGTCCTCAGGAACGATGAGCTTTTTCAGAAGGAACATCCAACCAAGGGTGAAACCCTTGTTGCATGCCTCATTCACCTGTTTTTCATAAGCCTCAGTGACATCGGCCATGCCCTGGGCGTACGCCTTTTCATCAGCGTCTTTGATTTCAGCCTCTTTGGTGGCCAAGGCTTCTTGAAGCTCTTTTTCGGCTTGGGCCATCTTCTCATCAGCCTCTTTTCTTTGCGACTCAGCAAGCTTTCTGATGGCTTCGGAAGATTCAGCCTTCTCTTCGGCTTCAGTTTGGGCTTTGATTGCAGCCTCGGCTTGGTCTTCCAGCTTCTTCATTTTTGATTGTAAGCCTTTATTGGTTTTTTGAAGAGAAGAGAACTCCTTCTTCATCTCGGCCAACTTCTCCCAGTTTTTAAAAGACTGAATTGAAAAGGAATGAGCATGCTGAATGGCCTGAAAGTGAACAAAGCGAAAGTTATTAGAAAATTTCTAAGTATAAAAAAGAAGGAAAAAAGTGCCAGATGAAAGACACATACTTGGACAGAACGCTGAAGCATCAAGGCATAGTTCTCGAACTCACTGAACCCGATGTTTCGCTCCAGGTCGCCTGGCAGAAGTAGAGCAGTACTGAGCGCAACGCCGACATTGATATCCTCGGCGCTATCATTGGCCATGACTGGCTTATCTTCCAAGGTTATCTCAGGGGCCCAAGGGGCAGCAGGTTTCTTTGACCCTGAGGTCGTTGTAGAAGATGACCTCGGCTTTTTGGATTTTGGGAATTCTGATGGCTGGGCTTCAGAGCGTCTCTTCCCAGCAGAGGGTTGAGGTTTGTCACTCTCAGCCAACTTTGAGATAAGCAAGGAATCTTCAGACTCAACCTGAGTTACCTTAGCCTTTGGTTGAGCCTTCTTTATTCTTTTCGGCTTCGGTGGAGGTTGGGTTTGTGCTGGTTGATAGTCAACGGATGATGGAATGCTGGCCAGAAGATCTTTTGCAATCGGTTTTGGGCGACCCATCTCAGCAGTAGAAACTGTTCGGCGTCGACGGCGGCGTTACGATATTGGAATCAAGTATGGAGCCGAGATTGATAGCTGATCAGCTGGATCGGAAGTTGACCCTTGATTTGTCCAAGATGTGGACGCAGTTTGTGGAGTTGTGGCAGAAGGAGGAGAGAGGCTTTTCTTCTTCCTCTTAGGGACGTCAGGCAAAGCTGACTTATACGTTGGGACAAACTTGAGAAGCAAAGGCGCCTTCCGTTTGTGAACTGGCAAGTTCAGTAGCTTCTTCAAATCCCTGCTGGGGAAGAAGGATTGGCGGAAGTTCTTTGGAGGCTGAAGAAGAACTGCAAAGATAGAACATCACAGACATTAGAACAGCATATTGAAAACTTTGTGAAAGAAGATAAGAAAACTTATGAAGGGTGGGCCTTACTAGCTCCTTCCCCCAAACAGTTCGGCTTAAAGGATAAAGATGGAAGTCGTCGTTTGGCTGAAACTCCCAATTGCCCGAGACAATGAAGTAATCGTCTCCAGCTCCCTTGTTGGAGTCTGGGAGGTCGGCTACGATTTTATATTCAGTAGATCTCGGCTTTAGGTAGTAGACATAATCTGTGTCTTTTCTAAGGCGACACATGGTATAACAGTACTGGAAATTGGCAAGCGTGATCCTGGCATTCTCTTGTTTAACTAAGCTATGGTACCAGTAATAACTCGGTAAGAATTGGTGGCGAGTTGCATTGGGTTCAACTTATAGAAGTGAAGGATTTGACGAAAAAAATGGTCAAGTGGAAACCGAAGTCCACACTCAATAAAGGCAACTACAAGGAAGGGCATGGAGTGGTCAGTAGGCATGATGGAGTTATCATCCCCAGCCAACCTCAGATTGACATCAGCTGGGATTTCAAACTCTTGCCTAAAAAATTCTAGCTTGGAGGGGGTGTTTACCCGATGTTTCCACATACCCATGATATCGGGATAACAAAAGGTATTGGATTTCAGAAAGAAGATGTTTCAAATAGGGTTATTAGGACCTCGGCAAAAAACCTAGGTTTGAGCTGGTACAGAAATTTGTAAGGGGTGTTTCAGTTTTGCCCTAAAGGGTTCTACAGACAAATCCCAAACCTAAAGCTATGAAGATGAAGATTGAAGAAATGAATCTGGAAAACAGAAATAAGAACGAGTTTCAGAATCAAGAACAGAGATGGTCTATCAAGAGCATAAAGAAAACAAGAAGTATAGGGCCATGAACAGTGGCAAAAATACAGAGAAGTGGTGAAACAGTGCGTGTGTTCAAGATATGGGCAAGGGCAAAATCATGGGAAAAACAACATTCAGGTGTATGATTTACTAATTAAAAAGTCTAAACAAATGCAGTAGTGGTGGCAAGTAATGGAAAGCATCAAGAAATTGAAAACGAAAGGAATAGTAAACTTACCGAAGAAAAGAAGCCGATGTAAGAATCGCCGAGATCAGACAACAGTTACAGAAGTAACAGGAACGGCGGAAGCTTCACCAGAAGGAAGAATGAAGACAGTTGCAGAGCTTGAGGCCTGGAACAATGGCGTATTCGAGAGCTAGAGAGAGAAAAGGCAAGGAAATCGAATGAAAAGTGAAGAAATGAAAGAAGAGGGAAAAGTTTTTTGTTAAAACTTGAAAAGACGGCGAAATCAAAATAAATGCACCTAGAGCAACGAGTGCGTCAGACGGCGCACGCAGACAAGACAGTTTACTGGTGCGTCATAAGCACGGACCAATAAGGATAAAACGCGTAAATGAAACGGTTGAAAAGTAATGTTTGACAGCTCATACGCATAAAGAAGTTCATTGGAATTCTGGTTCTTTAACGAAGACATATCGGCCAAAATGATGATCTCGGCTGAAACACTGTAAACCGATGTACTAGAAGAAAGGAATGATATAGGTTCCATCACCTCAGAATGCCGAAATAATAGAATAGAACCTAGGGGGCAGTTGTGGGGATATATTTTTGAATACTCACACGTGGCAAGGTGACGCCGACGTGTCAGCCGAGGTGCCACGTGTCCAGGTGATGACGCCCAGGTGATCTCGGCTAAGCCGAGGTTATCTCCGAAGATATCAGAGTCCGAGATAAGCGGATAAAGGACAGGAGTCCTAGAATAAACGAAGACTTCAAGATGGATAAGGATAATATTCTTAGGGAATCTATCCTTATCTCTTGAGGAGTCCAAAGTAAGTATTGAACAGGAATCCATAGAAGTGAGGCTTCTATTGGGATTAGAATTGAGGCAACTATAAAAGAGAGGCACTCCCATAGGTCTAAGGTACGCAATTTATATTCTGTCTAGTGAGTTAAGCACTATTGATTATCTTTGAGAGATATACTGACTTGATTGTCGGAGTGCCCTTGGGTGGACGAACCACTATCGGAATCTTCTCTTTCTGTTACAGGTTAACCAGGTGTCATCTATTCTGCCAAGTGTTCTCCAGCTGAATACTGAGTTGGGCAGTGTGATCAGAAAATCACTCACACAGTTTGTATGCACAAAAATGTACTAATGATTGATATATTTTTCATACATATTTTTTACCTCTCATATGTTTTAATATACAATTTTCTTTCACTTTTGCAGTCATCATGCCAAGAACAATCATGCCAAGAACAAAACGAACCAGACCTGAACTTGGTGAATCCTCAAACCCTGTACCACCACCACAGCAACAACATGATGGCTATCCAACTAATGATTTTGCAACATATCATTATGAACAAGCCTATGAACATTTCATTACTCGACCAATTATTACGGGGAGAAACGTAAAACTACCTTCTAAATATGATTCACTCTTACTTGGCAAATTAGATACAATGGGATGATTACCATTAAATAATTTGCCAAATAAGATATATCCCCGTCTTCTACGATTATTTTATGTTCACTTGACACTGGGTGACCAACAAAATGAACCGTTCAGTCTTACCTCTTATGTTAAGGGGAAAAGAATCACACTCTCTCTCCGTCGTTTTGCACAAATTATTGGAGTCGAAACAGGAGATTTACAATGTTATTTTCAAAATGAGGCCGCATTAGAAAAAATTGTTGACGATGTCACTCAGATTTATACCACAATTTGTGACAACCGATTTAGCGGCACTAATTTACAAGTCAGCCATTTAAAACCTCACCTTCGTATTCTCCATCGATGGATAGTTGAAAATATCACTCCCAAAAAAGGACATTATAATAGTGTTTCATGTTTTCAAGTTTACTTGTTATATTGTTTTGAAATTGGACAAAAATTAGATTTATGCTTTATATTACTAAAAGAAATGATGCTTGCAAAATTGGATACTCTGAGTGGCCGGTCACTACCTTTTGGAGCTTTGTTAATCATAATTTTCAAAGCCCATGATGTGAACCTTGAAGGTGAAGGATGGATCAGAATCACTTCACCAATTTTTGAGTATACACTGACCCGAGCTGGTGGTGCTGACACCTTGATGGGCTCTATTAATCTTGAAAATCAACCAATACCTGATGAGGAAGAACCCAATGGCAATGCCATGCCACCAAAGGAACAACCCCATTACTAAACTGATTATTTAGCCTTGGAACAAGAACGGTACAATCAGTGCCTACAATGGGAACAACAAATGGCTAATCAGCTCAATACATTAGGTACTCGGTTCGATGAATTTGGTACGCGGTTCGATGAAATTGCCACCGCTCAGAACTCACTAATTAATCAATTTGGTGAGTTTCGTGTAGACTCAGAGAGACACGCTGAACTGACAAGGAACCGCATTGATCTGATTGACCATCAAGTCACTCAGCTGTACTATCAGCATTTCCCTCCACCTCCAACACCACCTGACAAGGATGCTTAACTTGTTTAAAAATCAAGTAAAATGGTTCACAGATATGGTGGTTATATGTTTTTCTCTTTTTTTGTTTTGGTTATTTATTTGGTGAGTTTTGTTGTGATTGTTTTACTTTTGTTATTTTGTTATAAACTTTTCTATTCACGTAATGAATAACAACGACGGGTTTTTTTTTGGAATCATTTAATTACATAGTTATAATGTTATAACAATTTGTGCAAAAAGATTATGCATTGAAAAAATTATTTGTACAAAAATTAATAAATAGTAATTCATAAATGTCTACGAAATCCTTCATTTGAATAAAATGAATAAAAATTACACAATTATTAAATAATTTTTTTTGCATCAATTATAATATAAAATTAAATTGATGTTTTGAAATTAAATAAAACAAGTTACAATTTAATAATATTTAGTAATAAACATTCTTTATTTTAATGAAAAGGAAAAAAAAAAGTTAATATAAATTTCTGTATAGAAAATTAAAAAGAATACCCCAGCGTTTACAAGAATAACAGCGTGAAAATGGTTTGAAGGAGAACACAGGAAAAAGAACAGATGATTTTATTTCGAGGAAAAAAATACATAGCAGATTAATTGAATTTAAATAGCAGAAATATAACCACAAAAAAAAAACATTCAGATAGCAGAAATATAACCACAAATAAAAAAAAATGAATTAACATTGTGTTTATATAGGAGGAAACAAATCAATAACATATAACCACAAATAAATAAATAAAAAAATCAGTTAACATTGTGTTTAAATAGGAGGAAACAAATCAGTAAAAGAAGAATTAAGGAAAAAAAATCAGTAAAAAAGCCCGGTAGGTTCAAACAGGCCTGTAGGTTTTAACAAAGAAATGGAAAACCGGAAGACAAAACCGGAAGAGGTGGGAGGACCGGGTGGTTGACCGACCGGTCGACCGGCCGGATGACCTGGGGGACGACCGACCAGGTGTCCTAGGCACTGCCGCTTCAAACAGTTCAAACCATTAACTGATTCAAACCATTAATTGATTGATGAAAGGTTCAAACAGTTCAAACCATTAACGAAGAAATGAAAAATCGGAAGACAAGGTGAGAGGACCGGGTGGTTGATCGGCCGGATGACCAGGGGGACAACCGGCCGGGTGTCCCAGGCACTGCCGCTTCAGGTTCAAAGGTTCAAACAGTTCATAATTTAAAAGAACAACCGACCTGAAATGGAAAATACGCCTCTACAAATTCTCATAAACCATTTAGGAACTGATTTCAACTTCTCCGAAATCATTTATACATAACAGATGAAGATTGATTTACTGACTATTCTTGAAGAACAAAAAAGTTGAAACAGTTCAGGATGAAGAATGAAATCATTTATCGACTCGTCTGAAACAATAACAGATAAAATCATTTTCAAATAACAGATGAATGATGAATTTGAAGTACGAATGTTTGATACAGAGAAGCCACCCGTGATGAATCTGAAGGACTGATGTAGATGAGCTTCACGTGAAAGTTGCAAAGACGATGAAGAAGGCAGAAACGTTGAAAGGGAGATACAAGCTGCCAAACAGATTTTCAAAATGTAATTTGAATTACCATGCGGAATCAATTTTTGAATGTTGTATCCAAACGTCATGCGCGAGCTCACGTGTTGAAAATTGATTTGAATTAACAACCAAACAGAGCTGTAATGATTATGAGTTGGATGTGATGTTTTATCTTATCAGACTAAAAAACTTATTTTATTTTTTATGGTTAAAATAGCCAAAATAGTCTGACTTTTGGCTTCCCAAACGAAGTGTAATATAACCACAAAACTAATATCCTAGCTCATATTCAATAAAATTATAAGGCCCCGTTTGTTTTCAGAGGTAGAATAGAGGGGATTGATAGTGAGGGGATTAAGTAAAATTGTGTTTGTTTTGATGATAGTTGTTAGTATAGGGATTGTTAAATTATTTTTATATAAAATAAATATAAAATAATAAAACAAATAAAAAAAATACACAAATATTAAACATTAATGTTTTTAAAAAAATGCCCAACATGTAAAAAAAAAATTAAAAATAAAAATAAAATAAAAAATTTTCAGAAAAAAATAAAAAAATAAAATAATGATTTTTTACTTAACAAAAAATACAAAAAATTAAACATTAATGTTCAAAAAAATGCCCGACATGTAAAAAATAAAATAAAAAATAAATAAAATAAAAAATTTCTAATCCGTCGAACTATTTTTCTAATACCAAGTCCTGGAGGCCCATCCAAATCCCCTAAGGGAGGCCCATTCTAATCCGGAGTTTACTATCAATCCCCTCCCCATCTCTCAAAACAAACACAATATTAGTGGGTCCTACCTCACTACCAATCCCAATCCCCCCTCTAACTCTCCAAACAAACGGGGCCTAAGAACCTCTTCTGAGTTTTGTGAAGTTACACTAAACTCCCCCGTCCATTGTTTTGACTTGACACTGTTAGCAAAATTTGGTTTTTTTTACCATTTTATACTTAGGCCTCGTTTGGGAACAGGTTAATTTAGTAATTTTTTAGCTATTTGGTTAAAATATGAGCTAAAAAAAACTAGTATGTTTGGGATGACTTTTTGAATTTTTAGGAAAAGATGTGTAAAAAGTAGAGAGAAAAGAGAATCTTTGACTTTTTAGTATGGGTTGTTGGCTTTTTGACTTTTTTAGTAACTTTTTGATTTTTGGCTAAACCGGCCTGTTGCCAAACGAGGCCTTAGTGCTCGTTTGGTTTCTCTCTTGGGGTTAAAAAATCACAAAAAAATAAAATAACAAAAAAAGTCAAAAAATCACAAAAGGACAAAAATCACAAAAAGATTAAAAAAAAAAAAACCTTTCAAAGCCAAAAAGTCAAAAAAATCAAACAAGAAAAACAAACAAACAAAAAAGTTTCAGGCTAAAAAAGTCAAAAAACTAACTAAAAAAGTCATTGTCAAACAATTTAAGGTAAAGTGTAATTACATCAACCTCCCTAAGTTTTTTTGATACATTTTAAATAAATAAAAAAATCATATGTTACCATTTCCAATGAAAAATTTACTTATTAAAGTGATACATATAAACAAATTTTAATTAAAATCAAAATACATAATTTTAATAAAAATAAAAAATTGCTTGAATTTACAAAATCCACCTCTCTCTCGTCTGTTTAATTTTTTGCCATTTCATTAGAATTGTATATCGAAATTTGGGATTTGATGGTTCAAGATCTCGTTGGAACGGTCAAAACTCATTGCTATATGGGATATGAGTATTCATGGAACAACAATGATAGAGACCACTAAT
This sequence comes from Camellia sinensis, assembly GCF_004153795.1. Taxonomy (NCBI): domain Eukaryota; kingdom Viridiplantae; phylum Streptophyta; class Magnoliopsida; order Ericales; family Theaceae; genus Camellia; species Camellia sinensis. The sequence continues at coordinate 2,798,217 of NW_021025277.1, read as the reverse complement.
TTTGGAGCTCTAATATCAAATCATTTATGGTGGGGCCTACTACCACATCATTAGTGGTAGCACTAATTAATGCTCCCACTCATTTTCCTTCATGGAGCGACTTAGTTCGTTTTTACGTGACAAATCAAGAGTCAAATCAATACTTTGCGGTTAAATTTTTTTTTAGAACCAAACTAAACCATAATCACCAATTTTACTGCTATCAATTATTCTTAATTTTTTAGAATTAGAACCAAATCTACCCCTCAAAAAATTAGACCAAATCATATGGTTTAAACTAATTTGGATTGGTTTAAAATTTTAATGGGTTATGTTATTTAGCCCTGACATATATTCAGTTTTGTAATTAATTTATTTATTTTTAATTTACGATATGTTTAAGTATATGGTTTATGCTCCCATCTAAAAATTAAAAAAATTTTAAAAAAAGTATATGGTTTATGCTTTATTGAAAATTTATGGGTTTGATGAAATTGAGTCCCTGAATTACTTATACGTATTCCGATCACCAAAAATAAAAATAAAAATTGCTTATATGTATTAAGGCTAGGTTTGGCATCTTCAAAAAAAGTCAAAAAGTCACTATCTTATTTAAGTCACATCATCTTATTTAAGTTACATCACCTCTCTACCACATCACTTCAAACCAACCCATATTTCATAAAAAGTTAAAAAGTACACTTATTTAAAACATCCCAAACAACCCCTAAGTCATCAAAACCAAGGTTTTGAAAACCGGACTGGACCGGCCGGTTCGACCGGTTGAACCGTCGACCAGTCGGGGTTCCGATCCGGACATACCCTCTGAACCGGCCAAAACTAAAAACCGGCGTATTTAGTGAGAACTGGGAAAACCGGCAGTTGAACCGATAAACAGGTCAACCTGGAGCCGGCTCGCCGAGTTGTCCGGCTCGAATTTTTTTTTTTTAGTTTTTCTGTCTTTCTTTGTTTTTTTATGTTCTTTCTTTCTTTCAAAAAAATATAAAGAACATGAAGAAGGTAACAATACAAATAACAACACTAATAATAATACTAAAAATAAACTAAACTAAAAGTGAAATATAATACTAAAAGAAAACAGTTTAAAAATACATTAATAATAAAACTTACAATTGTTTAATGGAGTGAAATAAACAATTCTTCAAAATACATAACTTGAAAACGAACTTGAAAAGAAAATTACAGAGATAGGTTTTTCTCTTGAGAAAGGAATGCTCTCAATTTTTTCTAACTCTGCCTTATTCTTGACTGAAGAGACCCTTTTATAATCAAAAGAGACCACTGTTAGCCTTGTGAGTGAATACTGTGAGCCTTGTGAGTGAATAGTCTTGACTTGAAAGGAGCATCAGAAGCACATGGGAGTTGTCTGCTGCTTTCGGTGAGTGACTAAAACTTTTACTGTGCTGAATTTGTCGGTGGGATGAATCATGATGAATGATGAATAGTAATGTTGACTTTTTGATGAATAGTAATGTTGACTTTTTGATGAATAGTGAACGGTAAAGTTGACTTTTTTTTACTATTCATTGCTTGGAGGCATGTGACTGAGGGAATCAATATAGATATATATACCAGCAGCTTTTCTCAAAAGACGAGTATTGATTGAAGCTGATAATTATAGCTATATAGAATCCAATGACTGAATTAAGCATATGGGTCCTGAGCATCTTGGAACTCGGGTCCATATGGATTTTGAGTAGTTGAACCTTCAGAAGGGCTTGATCTGACTGAACCATCTTCTGAACTGCTATTATCCGAGTTTGAAATGGCTTGGGCCATGAGTAGACGAGCCATTTGGAGGAGCTCATCTTTGGATGACTTGGACTTGGGCTTAATCTTTGATTTGGATTTATCCTTGGACTTGGGCTAGTCAGAACTAGGCTTTGCTGTCTCGGATTTAATCTATGATTTGGATGACTTGGGCTTGGAAGAACTGGGTGATGGGCTTCCAAGATTGACTGGAGGAAGTTGGCTTCCTTGAGTGACTGGAGCAGTTGGGATCTGCTGAGCTTTAACCATGGCAGGTGTAGGAGCATGAATGTTAATCGGGAACTCAGTTTGAACAATTTCAACAATTCGTTGAATCTTGAAGTTATCCCACCATTTAACCTTATGTAGCCGCTGAATCACTTTACCAGAAATACCATATTGCCATTTGAATATCCAAGGGATTTTATATTTGGATATAAAAATAAGCAATTGAGCGAATTCTCTCTGCTGTGGAGTAAATGAGAAAACAGTGGAGAAGTAATTGACTTGATCCAAAATTACTGATGGGAAGATGTCTGGAATGGCACCATAATGGGTCCACCATCTCAGAAACCAAGTAGGTAATTCTGACTTAAACTTTTGATCAAATTGAAGAAACCAGGAGTGACTAAATGTTTCATTTTGATATAGGAGGACTTTGAACCAGGCATCAATATAATCATAATAATTATACTGAAGGGAGTGATTAGGTAAATCTCGAAGTTGATAAGGAGAACCCCATTCAACTAAGGAAACAAAATTGTGAATATAAAGTGAATGGTAAACCACTTTACTAGTGTAAGTACGATCATAAATGGGTTTAATCACGATTGACTGATGGTTGAGCAGGATGTCTTTATAGAAGGTGATTGTTTTCTCTGGATGGAGAGGAACAAAATGCCATCCAGGAGGGAAATAAGTTTTAACCAGATCATTAACAGATTGACTCTTTGGGTGGCTAGGTTCTTTCAAAAAGAGATTAGTAGTTGTTGAGTCAACATAATCAGATCGAGCAGTTTTAATAGGATTAGGAGGGTATGGAGTAACTGCTTGGCTGGATGAAGCAAAAGGATCAGAGGCCAAAGCAGATGTGAAACTGGGTCGAGGAATATTACCAAGAACTTGGTAACGGTTAATCATTTCAATAGGATGGTATTGGGTGACTAACTCCAAAGGAGGAATAAAAGGTTGACTAGTTGGGACCAAGGCTTTAGAAGGGGGCCTTGGGCGAGACATCTGTTTGAAAAGAAATAAAGGTTAGCAACAAAAATTAGCAACCACTAAGGAGATCTAAATAAGTTTGATGAAAATCCAAACAGTTGTAATAATCAGCAAGTAAATGGCGACGAGCTTGAATTTGAATGTATTGAGCACGTTTAGTAGTTTTTTTGGCTAATTTTAACTGGGCAATGCGATAAGCAGATTGGTGAATTAGATCACAGTAATGGGTAATTTGGGTTTTATGGTAAGCAATAAATGGAGTGGCCATCCCTATCCCCCCTGGAAAAATTCCGGGTAAGGAAATCAGGAATGGAATTTTGACAACCAGGTATATATTCAATAGTAAAATTGAAAATACTTAAAATAGATTGCCAACGGGCAAAAATTTGCTTACTAGCAAGATTTTGAACATCTTTTTCTAAAACATATTTAGCAGATTTGCAATCAACACGAAGTAAAAATTGTTGATTTAAAATATCATCTTGAAATTTACTGATACATAAAACAGTAGATAAAATTTCTTTTTTAATAGTACTATAATTCTTTTGTACTTTATTCCAGACACCAGAATGATAACAAACAATTTATTCAGGTGACTGAGGAGTAATTTTCTGGAGAAGGATGCCACCATAACCAATATCAGAGGCATCAGTTTGAATAATTTTGAATGAATTTTCAGTAGGAATACCAAGACAAGGAAGAGACTTGACATATTGTTTAACCTGTTTAACAATAGTAGTATGAGTAGAAGACCAAGGAGGAGGATTGTCTTTTCACCGATCAAACAGGGGTTGACAAGTTTTCCTAAGGTCTTTGTAAAATTTAGCAATATAATTCAGCGATCTTAAAAAATGTTGTAGCTGAGTTTTATCTAAGATCTCATCAGGGAATTTAGACGCAAATTCAATGGAACGACTAATAGGTAAAATAGTATTCTGGTGAATATCATAACCTAAAAATCTGACTTTGGTTTGAAACAATCTAATCTTAGGAGCAGAAATAACTAGGCCGTGACTCTTAATGGTATAAAAGAATGCAGTAAAATGTTTCCAGTGTTCACTAATTGATTTTGAAAAAATAAGAATATCATCTATATAAACTATGGAAAAATGACTAAATGGATTGAAAATATCATTCATTATATTTTGAAATTCACTAGGAGCATTTTTTAACCCAAATGGCATGACATTCCATTCATAGTGACCAAAAGGTGTAGTAAAAGCAGTTTTATATCTATCTTGAGGATGAATTTGTATTTGCCAAAAATCACTTTTTAAATCAAATTTACTAAAAATTACAGCTTGACTAAGTCTTTTGATCAAATCTTTTTTTATTAGGAATAGGATATCGAATCCATTCTAAAACTTTATTTAATGGTTTATAATTGATGACTAAGCGAGGGACACCTCGTTCTAATTCAGCATTTTTATTTACATAAAAAGCAGGACACGACCAAGGTGATTTACTTGGACTAATTATTCGATTTTTTAATAGTTCATTGATTTCTTTCTTACACATTTCAAGTAATTCATGATTCATTTGAATAGGTCTAGATTTAGTAGGAATTTGACTTTCATGAAAATTCTTAATATATGGTAATGTGACTACATGTTTTTTCCTATGCCAAAATGCAGTAGGTAAAGTAGAACAGACGGTAGTTTCTAATTTTAATTTAAATTCATTAATTTGAGAAATAATAACTGGATTAGTTAATTGCTGATCAATTCTTTTGTAATTAATTTCTTCTTTAAGATATCTTAAATGACGAGTTAATCGATTAATCGTTTGAGAAATAGAACAATCTTTTAATTGATTTAATTCTAATATTTCAGGAGGAGATAAGAATTTAAAAGTAACAGGTTGCCCTAGAACATGAGTAGTTATTCCTTCACTAGAGGTGGCAAATGGGTATAGTAAAAATATAAATGGTGTTCCTAAGATAACTTTATCAGTCATATTTTTAACCAAAACAAAGGAGGTTTTAAAGCAAACATTATTTTGACATATATGAACTTTAGGTATTTTATATTTAATATGCATTTTACTACCATTAGCAGAAGTTAATTTTTCACGACATTTTTCATAATATTTAGTAGGGAGTAATCCTTCTTGAATACAATTAAGATCGGCACCAGTATCAATTAAAGCGATAACATCTAATTCAAAATTACTAATAACCATTTTAATTTTAGAATACCATTTTTGAATATGGATTTTATTAAGGAGATTTAATCTATTATCTTCATGATCATGAGATTGAGATTGATGTGATCGATTATCAAATAAAAGATTATCAGGGTTAGTAGGTTCATCAGATTCATGTTCAGATTCATTATCGGTTTGGAAAATATCTAAATGTTTATTGAGTTTTAATGTAATAATTTCATCTTCTAAATTTCGATCTTTATTTTGTAAATCTTTAAT